>JBCAUI010522145.1:0-11830 GCA_038406195.1 Haplosyllis anthogorgicola | reverse complement strand
GTAATAGTTTATTTGTGCATAAATACAATAATAACAACAGACAGCAAACAGCATTTAGCACAGCAGACAGCATACATTGACAGGGGCAATTCTGCACCCTGTACAGCTTGAGTAAACATGATAAAGTCTCGTGTAAACATGATAAAAGTCCAGTTACTGACCTGCATCATCCAAGTATTTATGTCATCGAAGTATGAATGTACATTATCAAATTTCCATTTTTGAGACACAACAAATATCTTAAATATTTGTGGGTTTATGTTTGTGGGTTTGATACCCTCATAACTTTTCATACCCCACATACTTTGGGCAATCCTTTCATTTATCTTCACTAGTTCTTCTGCATGTCTCTTATCTTGTTGTCCATTTCTGTTGGACACTGGCATTTTACTGAAGTGGATATTGAGGTTTGTCTCAACTTCATTCTTGAAATTTTCATCTCCCACCTTCTCAAAAGCTCTCCACACAGCGATAGCTTCCGTGCTGTATCTGTACATTGACTGGAGTAAAATCTTCCTCCTTGCCATTTTGGAGTTTGCATTCCTTTTTATGGGCACTATCTCTGTCTGCTGCACCATTTTATAATCGTGCTTGATTTTCAGCAAGTCTTTCTTCATGAGCTCTCCTGCAATCATGTCTATTACTTCAAAAACAGCTCACAGGAATACACAGAGCCTTGGCTGCAAATGTTGCCAATGCTGTTTAGTTTTCTCCGTCACTGTGACCACACTGGATGGTCCAAAAGCAGGTGTCAAATCTGCTGAAGCATAGCTGCTTCTACTTTCATCAAGTTCGGAGTGGCAGCTCAAGTTGTATTCGATGCCATCATGCTTTATACACCTTATGTTCTCATCTTTGTTGTCAAAAAGTATCTGAAGATCCAAATTCTTTTACTCAAACTGTGCACAAGTGTTTCTGTATCTGCATAACACAGTTGTGAAAGTGCACATGTAGTGTAATTTGTCAAGTTTTGGCTCAGGGTGTTGTGTGATTTCACCTCCCCGCAAATAACCGGTGCATCCCAATACTTCCTGACCCAATCAGCTCAGACAGACTACGTGGGATGCGGGAAATCTTTCCCATAACTCAGTTTGTGATCTAAGGACAGGAGTTAGCCATATCCATACTTGTTGAAATTTGATGCAACATATCCATATATGAAGTCATCTGTACAATTTTCGTTGACAAAACCAGGCGCTGAAATGTAGTCAATGACAACATTGTCCATATCCTTGCCACCACCAGATCCAAGATATTCGCTCTTGGTTGTGTGAGTGGCATAATATCTGTGTGCAGATGGCAGTGGGTACGAATTGTCAGCATCATATTTTGCTGCTTCAGGAATTATTGAAGCTAGATTCACACAGGAGATACCCACAATGGATCCAGAGTGATCGTAGTTACCGCACTGGATCAAAGTTCTTGTCAACTCTGTTATGTTTTTCGCCACATAACCATGGGTAAATCTGGATGTAAGAAACTCGTACAGTTTGTTGTTTGTAAATTCAATGAGACCAATATCTCTATTAATCTTGTCATCTAATTTATCCATGATGCTATTTGGGCAATCTTTGAAGCCAAATCCGTACTGCTGGGGTGCACCCTTGGGTGTTGTGGCTGATGTATTTGGATCCAGTTTTCCAAACAGCCTGACAGTCCAGCCAAAAATGTTTTCCATAGCCTGAGAGGTCAATCCTCCTTTCATGTATTGTACACATTGAATCTTTTCACCATTGTACATTCGTCCCTGGATATATTGATATTTTTGGTGTGGAAAAATATATCAATATAAATGGGATATTGATATAAGTGGAATCGATATAAGCAGGGAAAATATCAAAAATATTGATATAAGTTGGGTTTTTTTCAAATTTTATTTTGTGATGGAAAATGATTTGGGGTCATTCCAAGTGTCGTCGCCCATACTTACGCCATACTGACTGTAAAACATATTGCATCAAAAAGTAAATTTTGGAAAAAATATCGATACAAGCAGGGAAGAGTATCAATATAAGTGGGGAAATTAACACAGGGGTCAATGGAAGAAATTTTGTGTGGAAAAAATATCAAAATAAGCAGGATATCGATATAAGCATTATCGATATATCTGGGGAGGAGTGTTATTCTGATAATTACTGTCCAATACATCCTTCATACTGTAGAAATGCGGAGTCTCTTAGCATAATCCTTAGTTATTTCATCCTCATTTGTTGGTACCGGGAGATCATCTTGACAACTTTCATCAGATTCAGTCGGATCACTGGCAATAGGATCCATATTACTTTCAGTTGTATGTTCTGCTGAGTCAGAACTATTAGTCAGATTCATGAAATGTTGCGTCATGGCCACACAGAAAATCAAACACAGATTGGTCTAAACTTGAGGGAGACTTCTGATTCTTCTGATTTGTATTTTGGCTCAACTACTTGTTGACTTTTCAAATCCTTCTTCTGGTCAATTGAAGATGATGACTCATTACTGAAACCAGACTTGTATCCATTTGCAAGTCCAGAACATCAAAATTCAGCCTTGGCCAATTTCTTGTCAAAAAAATAAGCTCCAGCTCGCCGGGCAAGATGTAGGAATTCTCTGCCAATGAGGCAAATTTGCTGGTCATTTTGCCCAAAGTAGTGATCAACACCTGCATGCTGACGTCTGCCTAAAACAGACAAAATTAAGTACACATTATAATTATAGTTTTACTAATTCTTGGAAATAATAAAACATCCAATATATAACTTTATCAAAAGTGAAACTGTACAGTAATACAATACAGTACAGTATTACAGTAATACAGTACAGTACAGTATGTACAGTAATACAGTACAGTAGAGTAACAATAATAATAATTTAATTTACAGATTTTTCTTTGGCATGACGAATTTTGAAAATATGCTGAATACTTTGTGGTTGAGGTCTAAATTTTAAATAAAGCAAGTGAATTATTATAAAAGTAATACTTACAGCTTCAGTCAATGGTTTTGGTTCTCTGCCTGTGCTTGTTTTGTTCCTTTTTGGTGTTTTTCAGGTTCATAAGTATGTCTTTTCCCATTGTTTGTTCCAGATGTAGATGGGACCTGTACCCCAAGAAGAAATGTACGTTCTTCTTATTTTGGAGTACAGGGCCCACTTTTATCAATTTTATGCTGTATATCTGTTATAAATAAGGTTAAACTGTAAAATAAGTTCGAACAAATGGCGGTGATAGTACAAGTTGAACTTGTTTTTCTAGAAATTATATGACCCGGATGTTTGTTTCTGGGTCAAAATGTGGTCACATGATGACAAATTGTCCAACGAAATATAAGAAAAAAGAAGGGTTTTGGGATTTATAAACAGCCAATCAGGATAAGGTTTATATTTGATGATGTGTGGTGATTTCTTGTTCAAGGATGGTTCTCAGTAATCATGATAAATGTGGCATGTATAAATTTTGGGGGAAATTACCTAAATATATTTTTTTTCAGGACTTGAAAGAACAGAAAGAAGCAGAATCAGTAATTGGAAGGATGTTACAGAAGGGGATATATGTATATTTCTGGCTCACATAATATGTATGGGCTTGACAAGAAAGAGTAATTTTTGCAAATACTGGGCAAGGAATAATATTACAGAAATTCCTTTTTTTTGGAAAATACATGTCTAAAAATGCATTCATGTTGCTACTTTCAAATTTACACATAAATGACAATTCCAAAGAACCCAAAAAGGGTATGGCAAAATATGACCCTCTGTGGAAAGTTTGGCCGTTTGTTGACCTTTGTGTTGACCTTCGTTTGAAGAATTTCAAAGAGGTTTATACTCCAAGTACTAACCTTGCTTTTGATGAGGGTGCATGTCCATGGAAAGGATGTTTGCATTTTAGAGTCTACAACCCACATAAGCCAAATAAATTCCACATAAAACTTTTTCAAGTTTCTGAATCGAATTCAGGATATATTTGTTCTTTTGATGTCTACTGTGGAAAAGACAATAGATTTTGTTGTTCTAGAAATGTGGGTTTACTTGACCCTACATGTACTAAAGTAGTGGTTGGACTGTAAGAAAAATGTGGATTACTAGACAATGGACAATTACCATACAAGCCCCAAACTTTTTGATGAATTGTACTTGAGGGAAACTTTTGCATGTGGCACTGTACATAAAAATCGAAAGGGATTGCCAATTGCTGTTACTCAGGCAAAATTGAAGAAAGGGGAAGGGGTTTTTAGATGAAATGGACCATTGGTGGCACTAAAGTGGTGTGATAAAAGGTGTGTATATATTTTATCAACAATACATGAAGCCAATTTGGTAGAAGTAACTAAATTTGGGGAAGACAATAACAAAATGTTTAAACCATAAGCAATCCAAGAGTATATATTCTTTATGCATGCGGTTGATGTTGGGGATCAGATGATGTCCTACAACTGTTTTGTCAGGAGAAGCCTTAAGTGGTGGAGAAAACTTTTTATCCACTTGTTTAATATGATGCTATTGAATGCATACATTTTACACAAAAAGTTTTCAGGACAGAAAATGTCAAATGAAAGATTTCGGGAATGTATTATAAAGTTTCCTTGATAAAGGAATTCAAAATTGTTCTTGGAAATTGCCTCCTATTGTAAGTAATAGAGGTGAATACGAAACCAGATTATCAGAAAGACATTTTCCTAGTTACATTCCATGTGCACTAGGTGCAAAAAGAAAGAAACCTTCACGTCCATGTTTTGTTTGTGAAAATTTGCTGAAAGTAGATGGTGTCCACATGGGTAGAAAGTGGACTTCATGTTGGTGTAATGATTGCAAAAAGCCTCTTTGTATAAATGTATGTTTCAAAATTTATCACACTATTAGAGATTACAAAGCTGCTGCTTTGACTTGTAAATTAGACAGTATTGTGGGGTAATTAGTAATTGTCCATATACATGTATGTACATGTACAGTAAATTTTTCTGGTGTATTAATTTAGGTAATTACAATAAATAATATAATAAAGGCTGTACTTACTTTCTTTTGTCCATTTTAGAGAAGTCTAATATAATCCTAGTGAGTAGATATTCTGCTTTGTAAAATTCTGAAACTCGCGTCATTTTGTAAACACTTTTGAAAACTGATCTGGATTTAAAATTGGAGGCTACTTTGAAAAAAAGTAAAAATCCGTATTGTTTGTGAATTGATCTAAATTTGACCCTATATTTTTTTAAAAGTCCACGTCTTTTGCACTTTTTGTACAGTTTTTCAATTAGATGTTTGGAATGTTCAAAAAGGTCGTATGAAATCATTACAGATTTGAGGTAAATTTCCAGTTATCATAAGTAAGCTGTTTTCTGTGTGGGGACAAAGTCTAACAACCCTCAAAAATTTGAGAAATGTCGAACGAAGTAATGAGTGGTTGTATAGTATTACAAACATATGTCATGGGAGGTACTAGGAGATAGTAAATCTATGGAAAATATTTGTCATGTTAGGCACAAAGTGGATTTTATTAGGGTAAGAAGAGGTAATTGTCCTTTGTCATGGGTAGGTCCTGATGGTAGTGACAATTTGTGACAATTTTGGAGTGGGTTTAGAGTAAGCTAAGTTACCATTTGGATGATTCTATTTGTTTGACTAAAGTCGATTGAGGTGGTGGAAGGGTTAACAAGCTAAAAAATTATTTTTAGGTGGCCAATTTTCATAAAACTTTAATTTTTTGGAATTGGGAGCTGTGGGATTTTGGTACTGGTTATTTTATAAACTAACAACTATCAGTTTGGTGGGGTGAGATGGGGTGGTGGTAGGGGTGGCGTTGGTTGGTAGTAGGTTGGGTGGGGTGATCATAGGGGGTAGGGTGGTAGAAGGGGTGGACCATTCGATAGACATGCGGCCAAAAGGCTGTCTCGATAATTTTGACACGCCTCGTGGAAGGAATTTTGCAACATGTACATGTAGTTTATGTTAACTCGAACCTGAAAGATTCCCAACCCAGGGGTACCAATAGGTAACCGTAGTGGGAGACACCAAGGGTACCCTTTACAGATGTGAAAGGGGCAAATAACATCTCGGGGTAGGTGTGTGGTTTACATGTACTTTCCCAGTGTTTCTACCCTAGGTCTGAGATAAACCTGGGTTGCCAAGTAAACAAATGCAAAGTAACAATTGTTAAATATGTATTTTTATAAATATTATTGTTTATTATTAGAATCCCTTACGTTATATATAATAGACAAATCAGTATTTTAGCTTTTGACTTTCTCTGTTGACACGAAATAATACAGAATGAACAAATTAAGACATTTCTATGTTACGAGGTTCACTATATTTCTTGTACAATAAAATCATATTCTTGAACTAAATACATGATCTGACTTCGCGAATAGAATCCTTTTTTGTTTTTTATCTAAGTACCATTACATTAATGTACAAATTTATTCATTAGTATTACCTGGTATTGTACATTACACATTAACACTTGAAGCATTCTTTCGCTTTGCTGTATAAATAGTTATGCAAAACCCTGGTACACTGTAAACGGTGTTAACAGTCTTTTTCGGTTTACTCTAATGAGGCGATCTGATCATATACTGTATATTACAACTGTATGATGTACTTTGAACGCCAATCAAATGAAGCAAAATTATTCCATAATCTCTGACTAATGAAAGGGAACGCAGAAAAGACAAATTTGATTGTACCAAAGATTAAATGACTTTCTCTGGCAAACGGATCAACTATAACCATAATGAAGAAACATTAACAGCATGTGAGCTCAGAAAATTCACGCACATGATTTTAAATTTTAGTGAGTTTCATTTTGGTATGTGAAACGCTAAATAAAAATACCACACTTCCTACAATTATGGCAGCTCCTCTTTTGAAGCAAAAAATAATTTAATGGTTTAGTATTCAAAGGCCCAAAAAGTATCCTTAAATTTTTATTGACCGCGGCAACTGGTAACATAATTAGAGGGAATACAGTCAACATGTAGTAATGCAAATTATTTAGGATGGTTCGGATTTGAGTAAACCTAAAAAGACCGTTTCTTAGTTGACTAACTGTGCAGTAAACAAACGCCAAATCAGCTGTCGTCTCGAATTTGTAATACATTTTACAAGAATAAGGATACATACTTGAATACAACTTAACACAAAAAATATACGCTTGTGTGTCAAAAAGTAATGCGAGACAATTTAAGTTAACGTACATGTATGAGATGGTATAATCCATGCTACAGTTAAACAGTTTGTGGTTTGGAACCAAAAACAACAAAGGGAAGACCATAATTAGAAGCTCGTAACATATGTTGATAGATTAAGACGGAAACTGGTTTCCGTAATTTGTTACCATAAAAAACCAAAGTCTACTTTCAATATATATATATACATAACAAGTTGCAAAAACATACAGAAGAAAAGCGCACATACAGAACGTAATGCCTGCACTGAATCGTCAAACAATGTCTTGTTCTTTACAAACGAAAAACTTGTTAATTTACAAAATATTTCAATATGAGACTATTCATAGCTGGACTTTAATTTCAGCATGCACACCTGTTTGGAACATTACTTGTACATACTTGTATCTAAAAAGACGATGTTGTTTTTCTAAATGGTCTAATATGTTATGGTACAAGTTAGTTTATCGAATTGATATTTTCATACAAGAACTTTAATTAAGCAGTACTCTTAGGTACTGAATTTAAGTGCTCTTCTTAATTTAGTACTTCTGGCTAAAATTAATCACTGTATCAACCCTTACATGGAAGTATTTGAGGAAAGACGGGTCTGTTTTTTCCGTCTTGATTGCACATTCGACTATTGTTTAGTTACCTTTTCTTTTACGAAATTATTCGTGCTCTTTTGGGTAGGGCTCGGAAGAAAGCTGTGCATCGTGCTGCTTACAATGCTGCACATTGATGTTAACAGCAACATTCACTCGAACATGAATCAAACACTGTTACAGTAACTAACTGAGCAGTTTATAATTACGCGGTTTCCCATTTATTGACTCGTGACAGGACATTATGGAACCTTTATTTTAGCCGAATCTTAGGTAATGCGAAAAATAGAGAGTAGTTTTACAAACCTTTCAAAATTTTACAATGTATCCAAACTCAAAAAAAAAGTTTACTTGAATAGTGTGTCATACATTTTTTTGATTTTCATTAAAATTACACTCAAAGTACATTGTGCACCTTTTCTTCTAATTCATGTGCATAAACAACTTACTCATGCTTTAAAATGATAAAATCTACAGAACGTCACATTAGCGACCGGTTATGGGATGATGGTCGCTAGTATAGCTATTAATTGAGCGCTGTGTATGTCAAGTACGAAATGTACTAAAATATTCTACAATACATAGTACTGTAAATAAACCACTGTCTTAGCCCATGCCACATCCATAGCAATAACGCACACACACTTTTAAAATATAATATTACTAAGCTACAAGTTACCATTTTGTGTTATATCATCCATGAATTCTGTAACAAACATTTCGATTTGCTATATTACACGTTTACATACCTTTCCTTACATATATTTTTCATAAAGTTTCAAAATTTACACACCAACACAATGGACTTGTGTTATCTTACAAACATCACATTGTACTTTTAGCATTAGAACAATTATCATTTTCACATTAGTATGCACATCCGTGCAATAAGCACCCTTTTGAAACCATTTTAAAAATAAAGCATCGTTTTTTTCTTGTCTCCATTATTTTGCACTATTTCTCTCTCATCTTGAAATAGATTTCTTTCCAAGAAATCATTTGCAAACTTCATTGGACAGTTTTCATGCCACACTTTTGTAACGTTCGTTACCAGTGGGACCTTTCCTTTCCTTTAAACGTATGGCCCTAGTGGCCCCTAATAAAAAATTCTGATATGGGAACATACGTCATCGCTTATTTCTTCACATAAATTGAATTTACACAACACAACTGCGACTGGAATGAATTCATATGCACATGAAAATCTCCTGAACGTATGCACAAGGTAAAACATATTTTAAAAAATTGTGTAGTTCCATCGCCTTGGATTAAGTTAAATAGATTTCCAATTCTTCTTCCGCAACAGGAAAGTAAAACAACGTTCAGCATTCACTCAAGCAGGGCCATCATATTGTCTAAGTTTTATTCAAATTCTGACCATATGATAAATGCTATGTACAGGGTAATATGAGAAGGTTCTGATGATTGACTACTACGTTATAACTATATATTGCAGCAATCAAGATTTGGCATTCGAGGTTAACCACGTTAAACCTTCGTAAAGTCCATCTCCCGTAGTAGCACATGACGGCTGAACATACCAATTACGATCTCTAATCCGTGTTAATCCTAACTTCTCTTGGATTTCATGTGGTTTCATTGCTGAAATTACAAAAATGTAAACCAATTATTAAACTACCATTTACCATTACAGTATCTACATTCATATGTGTAGTTGAAAGGAACCTGTTGAAGTGCAGCACCTGCTAGATCGCAAAGATCTTTAAATTTCAGAATTACAGGCAACAAATCGTCGTATTTTTTATTCATTGAAGTCTATCCTCCATAGGATTTCATACAGATGTTAACTCTTATTTCACCCGATTTTAAGTGTTCACACATGAAACAGAAGAATAAAAATGGTGTGTACCGTCAGGTAAATCCTGTTTGTTTGCAAAGACGAGTATGATTGTGTCTCTCATTTCCCTGTCGTTTATTATTCTATGTAACTCTTGTCTGGCTTCATCGATACGATCCCTGTCTGCACAATCAACTACAAAAATTAGTCCCTGTGTACCAGTGTAATAGTGCCGCCACAATGGTCGAATTTTGTCCTGCCCTCCTACGTCCTGAAATAAAGTAAGAATAAAATAAATACAAAAAAACTCACTAGATTAACAATGCAATAGAGCATTTCGCCGATTTCAGAAGCCTAACGGAATTCGCTCTAATTATGACAGCCTTCTAATGGTGACACCAACATCTTTTTGAAGAAAAACAATTCATAAAAAGTCATTGTTGAGGTACATAAACAATGATATTTTTCATATTTATGCCATAACGAGAGAAAATACTGTAAATGTTAATGATCATACTTACCCAAACGTTGAACTTCACATTTTTATACGTGACCGTTTCGACATTAAATCCAACAGTAGGTATCGTGGTTACAGATTGGCCCAACTTTAATTTGTACAGTACAGCTTAAATTCACTTAAGGAAGTTGCCATATTAAATTACATTCAAAATTGGTCTTCTTACGAAAGCAATTCCTACAAGATTTCGGATACCCCTGAGGACACATTTTACCTGGGTAAAGAATTTCAGAGATGCAATTCAACTCGTCCGAATTTACAGATTTCCTTCTTCAACTTTTTTTCATGAGAATTCCAATAATTATTTTGTGGTTGATCAGGATTAGTGAGGCATAAAATTGACACGTCCGTGGCCAAAACCAGGTAGTCATGGTCTTACGCTAAGGTAATCACTGAATTTACTTTTGACATGTTGCCGATCCTTAAATTTGACCATTGGTAAACTCAATTAAAGATCATGGCTTGACTCCAAACCAAAACCGTTTGACTCAACTGACGGACATATATCCCAAATATTTTTTTTCTGGTTGGAATATGATTACACATCATCTCTAATATACAGTCGTCCCCGTTAATGTCGATTTTCCTGGCTAGAATTATATCGGTATAAGCAGGTTATTGATGAAAGCAATATCGAAATAAGCGGGGACGACTGTATGCCTCTATATTCACGCATCACATCTGCAGATAGGAGATGATTAAAAACATAGGTCCTGGGGAACCTGAACCTCGACGTGCGGTCTATTTATTTAGTATGATATTTGATCTTCAAGTTTGATGTCACTTTTCTCAGTGGGAAATGAACATTTTGAGGAAATCTTTTGCCAATGGTTAGAGGTCCACAAGTACTTGTGGGCTGTATGTGGAAAATGAATGGCCTGAAACTTGCAGATCTGGTGTCCATTCCACAAGTGAAATTTTGATCACCCTTAGCACAGTGGAAAATTCGAAGTTTTCATGTAAATGAGTGACATTTTCGTTGGCAGGGTTGTATGTGGAAAATGTTCAGAATGGCCCAAAACATCCAAATTTGGTGTCCATGCCACATGCTGAATTTTTGAGGGGTGAGGGGGGTGTTCATATCTGCCAGATACCACCCTGATGACTATGTATGTGGAAATGTCTTACAAAAGAATAACTGTGAGGTTAAACATTTGGGCAATGGTCACCAAAGTGCCTATCTTGGTAGCTACCTTAGGGCTTACCCCAGGCACCATCATATACTGAAGCAGTAAAATCCTAAACCTGGGGGGGGGGGGGGAGGCAGTCGTCTCCGGCGGATACTCCCCTGCTCACCCTGTGTGATTGCTACGCCTCGGCGATACCTTCGCACGCCGAGGTAATTAACATTACCGGAAACATGGATACTGTCAATTGTAAATCCATTGCTTGCAACGCTTTACCTGCTTACAGACAAAAATACCTTTCTGATATAGACAGACTTTAATTATGTGAACTTGCAAGTTGACTAATTCACCGCCAAGGCGACTCAATTACTGGGGTAACCATGAGATACCGTATTCCCCCTATTTATGGCATAGGATGTCAAGACCAATTTTTGAGTAAGTGTCTAAAGTAAAATTATAGAAAGAACAAATTTATTTAATGTGGATCAATACTTAAAACATCTTCCATTGGGGAAATTCATATTTTATCTATTTTCATCTGTGGCATCCCCCGAAGTTTAAGGGACCCCATCAACACGTAAAGGACAACGACCGCTTACCGGTGGGCCATCTCCGTTAACAATGGCATCAAGGAGATAACGAACTGG
>JBCAUI010522144.1:0-24576 GCA_038406195.1 Haplosyllis anthogorgicola | reverse complement strand
ACAGCAACAAGACATTTTCGTTTTGTCTTGGTTTCTATTTTGATGGTTATCATCTATTTCGTTTTGTCTTGGTTTCTTTTTTTGTCAGTTTTTCAGGCTGAAGACCACATAGTCTTGTCAAATTTCATTCAGTAGACAATTATGATGTCACTGGTACCCTCTGCTTCGGACTTGGAGTTACTGTGTCCGTGGGTTTGGGTAGATCGCTCGTCCGCGTACTTACTCACTTGCTCACTATTGTGCTCTATCACTTCTGCATTCCGCGAGTAGGAGTCCGGAGACGTGAGAGGGTGCGGCGGGATGGCGTTATGCCGATGGCGTCGCCCATCCAAATTAAATCCGACGATGGGACAGTACACAGATTATGGGTGTTAGCAGGCAGCCAGTCTTCTCACATACTTTTATTAAACTATTTGTAACATTTGTAAACAGTTGTAATGAACTGAGTTTTAAAGTAACATATCTGTGTACCTAACTCATAAAGTTTCATGTATGTACTCATTTCAAGTCTCTTTTAAAAATTCAATGACCTAGGAAATCACCTGGAAGACTTCCCCCCCCCCCCGGTCTGTCAGATATCTTGTCTCCTGACTTGTTGCTTCTGAAGGCAATGGCTCCCAGAAGGAACATCAGTGGAAGTAAGATAAACTCAACATGGAAATCTTAAAGAAGTCAGCTTCCACTTCAGGGAATAGGGTTTTACTCTTCAAATGTTCCTGATACATATAACATGGAGTGGCACACTTCCACTGCTTGTGTGATGTTACATATCTCCTCATTCTTTACCTCTTCTTATGTTCTGTGCTTTGAAAACTTGAATCTCCCAGTGGACCATAACACAGACAACTTTTGAGAAATGACTTTTGATGTATGGAAGGTGCATGTACAACCTAAAAAAGTGTTTTGGAGTAGTGTTGTCACTTGAATAATCCAAAACATAAAGAACAACACCTCTATTTAAGCCGCTTCCTAGCTTGCTGGGAGCGGCTTTGTTCAACGAGTTGAGATTTGCGTGAAATTATGAAAACAAATGTGGAACTGACCTCCCCCCCCCCCTAATTTCAGCAGTTAGTCCGAAAATGGGGGGTAAGTCCTTTTTGTCTGGTGGTCCCGGACAACTTTTTTCCTAACTTTTGACACTGAGTCCAAATCTGCTGAAAATACATTTTGTCCATTCGGGGGGGGGGTGGGTGGGTCCTGGGACAAGTTTGGGGGGCAGGAGCGGCTTTGCAATGTATGATTGTCTCGTTCAGTTGTGTAACAGAAACATTGGGGACAAAAACAAAGAAATTAAAAAGTTGGCTAGTCTAATATGCTTACTGTAGGAGCAGAGGACAAATCAGTGCTCAACTCTCAGTGCGCATGTCTAGGGTAATAGCGTTAAAACAGCGAATTTAAAACAGCATTACTAATCCGACTGAGCAGTCAGCAAGTTACAAATAAGTCAGTCAAAGTATGCAAATTTTAAACGGCATTACTAATCTAACTCAGCAGTCAGTGATCAAAAAAATATTTGCTTGCATTCAAAAACATATTTTCTCATCTTTCCACTAAACTTCCACAGGAGGCCACGAATATTTGAGAACCTGTTAGATTTCTTCACTACAAGTCCAGCATTCTTCCGTTCTTAAGACAGTCCTTGGTGTGTAAAGGTAGAGAGGTGCTCGAGCTAATTTGTGTCCAACCTGCGTCCGTGGGGCACAGCGGTGTAACGGGCTTAATCGCTTCAGAGAGGTCAAGTTACACGTTGCTCTCTGTACGTTTGCCTGTAATAGTCTAGTTTTAAACGTTAATAGGTGCTTTTCTTAATTTGTACTGTGTATGACTTGTCTAATTAGGTTGAATATAATTGGATTAATTTTAATAAAAATACATCCAGTGCTCTTGGATTGAACAATGTTAAGTTTAAATTAACTAAATCCCAGGTATCTTTAATGAAATCATTCTAATCAATCTTATTAGACAGAATACGAATTAAGAAAAAGCGCTAGTGTTAAGTGATGAAAGTACTGCATGCGAAATCATCAGGTTTCATCAGCAGCATTTACCACAAGAGGTGGAATCTGGTGATATTTCATTGATCTTTCACGTACAAGTGAACGTTAACCGGGTAACTTAAGCTCGCTATTGCCTTTAGCGCTCCGGACATTAGAAAGGTACTGATAGAAACAGTGAGGTTAAGCATCACGTTTTACTTCGCTGTACGTCTCAAAAGATTTGACAAATTTTTTAAATTCCACCCCAAATGTAACGTCGCCGAATTATTTAACACAGACGTTACGGTTACGTTTACCTCTGAGGTAGATTCGGGTGTTTTCAGTTGATGACATTTCTTCACTCGGTCTAAACTACGCTACGTCAAATAAGCCCTTATTTGAACAGTAAAACGTGTTGCTTATCCTCTCTAATGAATTCAGCACCGGACACTACAACAGGCGCCGACAGAATGTAAAATCATTGGGAAATTCAAAACAAGCCCAACTAGTCTTTCTCTCTCTGGACTTTCCTAATTTTCTTAAAAACAAATAGGAAAAAAGGCACTAACAAAAACTGTATTGAACTTGGTACACTGGCTGAGATTTTTTCGAATGACGTCATAAAACATCACGTTACGTTCCGTGACGTACGTTATAATAAGACGGCAGAAAAACAAGGATGAATTGGGATCAGTCTTCATGCTGGGGACCACTCAGTCCTATCGAATTTCATTCAGTAGACAATAACTAATGGTTTGTTACAGAGGATCCTGCCTGACTGACCTCTAGAAAGTTCAGAAACAAAGGTGAATCCTGAAACAGACAAGATAATTGAGGAAAAAGCTTTTAAGATTTTGTATCCAGGATGAATAATGTTTCCACAGCTAGAAGTGTCACCAGTTGATGGAGACAAGACTCCAGGACATCACAAATTATTCATAGCTATAAGATGTGCTTTTTGTGAAATATAGCTCAAGTGGGTGTAACTTAATTCTCAAGTCTCCTTTGTAATATTTTCTGTCCAGGTTTTTTTGAAGACTTAATATTTACTCTAAAAGAAAAAGGAGTTTCCTATTGCAACATCAATATCAATATTATACTTAACATAAAAAACCCCCATAAAATCAATGGTAAAGAAGTATACATGAAAGAATAATGTTGCAATCTACTGGAAACAAAATTATCTCTGTTGCATCAATGTTGTAGAGATATTTGCAACATTAACAACTTGGAGTAATTTCCCAACATTCACTTAACTTTACTTTCTCTTATAAAATAGATAAAAAGTTTTAATATTCAGTGCAGCATCTGTTCCTGTGTCCAGACCACTAAAATCATTATGGCTGTCACACCTTTATGTCTCCCCTCCACTACACATGGAGGATGCTGCAGAACACAAATTAGCTCAAGTGCCATTGTCCTTTCTGTCCTTCTTGCTCCTTTCCAAAAGGTAGCAATCCTTTGATGATATTTACTTAAGTGAATGCATTGAAAAATTGTGAGTAGTTATACCTCAATTGTGAAAATTCCATTATTTATAAGCATTTTTTGTAGATTCATGTATAAATAGACATGCAGTGTTGTCTTTACAACAGGGAGATACAGCAATTACTGGTGACTGATTTTCATCTGAAACCAATGAATACAAATCAAAAGCAGTTTCTTCTTCTCCATCTGGCAGGAAACATTCAACTACTGTAATGCACTCCCCAAGGTGGTAGTTGTCTTCTTTAAGATTTCCATTCCCAACTTATCTGGCTTCCTGTGATGTTGTTATTTGCTGGTAATGGGACTCCCAGGACAAAATGTCTACATAATATATTCCCTCAAAATCAAACTAAAGTGGCTCTTTCTTTTTTGTTAACTTTCTATCACCATGCTTCCTTTTCAGGGCTGTGCTGCAGATTTGTTTCATGTGGAATGCTTAACTAACATTCTTTTTTTGTAAATTACAAAAAAAACAGGAAGTGATTATTGAAAGTTAAAAAAAAAACAGTGAAGAATTTTAAAAATCTGAAAGCTATGCATTCCATCTCAAAGAAATAGTGAACAGAGGGGTTGAAGAAATTACCATTATAACATTTTCAAAGAATAAGGATTTGGAAACACAGTATGATACCAAGCAAAGTTCTTTTTCTGTGAGACATCTGTAATTCTGTTCTGGTATGTGGCCTTCAAACTGTCACTTGACCAGATTGGAAATGTTACATTAAACTCTGTAATTGAAAATTTAGGTAAGCTGACCATGTTTAGACCTGAAGCCTTATGCCAATCCTATCTTCTTATCCAAATGTAATTACTCTGTCAATTTCCTTGCTCATTATAAAACATGGATTGAATCACTCAGAAAAAAAGTCAATTTGTGGCAGGAATCCTGTCTGGAATGAAAATACATTCATAAATGCTGGTGAGGTGTTGTGATAGAAAATAGAATAGAGAAGATAACGGTCTTGTTCACTTTAATGTTTCTTTTGTTTGTTTATTTGTTTATTTTATTTATTAGTTTTGGATGATGATTTTTACTGTTATGGGATCAGGAAGGTATTGGTGGCTGTGTGCTTGTTTCTTCATCTATTCAGGCTTTTGAAGAGATTAACCTAAAAATAAAAACTTCATTGTTGACAGGTATGTCTTAGTGGTTTCAAGGGCAACTTCCAATACCAAGGTCATCGGGCCAAGTTCAAGACCACAACTATAAAAAATTGTTTAAAATTGACTGCCAAACTAAATTTAATCTGGTGTTCTCCCCCTGACCAAGAAATGAAGTCAAGTTCAAGGTTAAAGTTTACTATAGAAAGACATTATCGTTCTCTAATTGCAGACTGTCTAAACTGGTGACTTTACTAAGCCACGTGTACAGTACAGAACGCCCCCGGGGTTGATGTTACTCTGACACGGTTACAGAGAGGCTGTTCACGTAGCTCTGCTGTGTTAAGTAGTGATTAATATAAACGTAGCTCCTGGGGGACTCGTTACCACAACTATTACCCAGAGAGTCCTTTTTGGAAGAGGAACATTCATAGTGGCTATCTTCTTGATGAAATGTACGTTTAATCAGAGTAGCAGACAGGGAGTCTGGACCTGAGAGTTGACTCTTAATATACCGCTATCTCTGCCCAACCTTTAACTGCCCAGTCAGGGACCCATCTGAGAGCTCACCCTACCTTCCTGAGGTGAGCCATCACCACATGGTGATAAGATCAAATGTCACTGCTCATTTCCATGTATTACAACATCACATAGGGCTGGTACCAATTTTACACCTTGACTGGCATGGTTATGATTTGTTGAGATACCTGGTGTCCAACAGCGTACCAGTGTTGCATGCTAACCACTGCACCACAGGGCCAACTGTGAAGTATCCTCGATGGCGAAAACGAAATTAACGAATGCTACCTTATGCTTTGTCCATAGAGCGTAGCCTACACGGAAAAAATAGCCTCACATAACCGACTTACAGTCGGCAAAATAGATAGTTTCGGTGCGGGGCAGTAAGTGTCTCGAATCATCAGCCCCGTCCTTTAGATGACCCATTGAATTCTATTTCTCACATAAATATAAAAGTCTCCCACATATCATAACATTACTATTAATTGCACACCGCAACAACCGAATTTAATGCTGAGCTCTTTCAATTTAATTGTTGCGGGGCGCTTAACTTTTGATAGTAATTTCATGATCTGAAATGAAAGTTTCCTTAATGTTTTTTATTTTAAAATAACATGACTTTGTATCAGGTCAAAGAATAATTAGACCAATAATCCAGTTTAAAGCACACCCACAGAGGGATCTGCTGTTTCAGTAAAAATTTAAAATTCAAATGTTCTCCCTACAGCATACGTGACATTTAGAGTTTAATGACCAGAGGGATTTGTTTGTTAACGGGCAGCTTACTCAGCAGGTTAATCACTAATTTGGGTTAAAACCTTTTTAAATTTCCAGGCAACCTGTCACTCATTAATTTCCATCATCATCTGAGTGATTTTGGAAATGAAAATCTATCTTTGGCCGCAGTGGCCGAATAAAGAGCCAGAACCGCTTGAAAACAAATGATCCGACTTCGACTCCCGGTGCTGTCAGTAAGAAATGTTGAGTAAATCTGAATAAAGCAGAGGCCCTCCAGGTCATAGTGTAAAATTGGTACGGGAAAATGCTAAGGGGAAAGGATTCAGTGCACCAGCCCCAGTAGCGGATTCAAAAATGGCCGCCGAACATGTTTTAACAGTCGAAGAGTGGGGGCCCAAAATGGCAGACAAACATGGTTTAACAGAGGTCGGGCGGGGGGGGGGGGCCCAGGCCCCTAAAGCCCCCTGGATCCGCTACTGAGCCCTGTATGGCATGTAGGTTGCCCATGTTTCCAACACTTCAACGTGATGAGTTTTATCAAGGGTGAGTGAAATGCCTGCTGGAAGTAAAGTGTGAACTGCAATTGATAACTAAAGACTCGATTACAACGGTAATCAAGATAAAATAACCTAAAATAACACAGTGAACGAGACAGCTGTTTCCAATGATCGAGCCTCTCAAGTGACGTAATAAAAATAACGTTCCCTGACATGACAACGTGACGTCACACAGGATGGTTAGACTATGGTCAGTTTTGATGCCAAGGATCACTTAGTATTTTCACATTTCATTCGATAGACAAATATTCAATTAAGTAATCAAAATTTTCTAGATTTATCAGGGAGTTCATTATCCAAACAAGAATTGGTTCATCCAAAATTGCCATGATATTAAAACTAATGGTCTAATTAGTCTAATTAATTGGTCTACTTTCGTGCCATGTCATTGTAATGTCGTATTCACATATTTGTGGCCAATTTAATTTGTTTTACTTTACATTAGTTACAAAAGTCACAATAACAGATTTAAGCGGTAAAGTTTCATGAAAGTTTTCTTAGCGCAACATTGATGAGTAATAAAAATTAAACGTTTTTAATTAATAAGGAAGTAGAGAGCTCAAACAATTTGTACGAAAAATCGAATTCTGAAATCACCAGATTCCACCTCAGTGACAAACGTAACAGATGTAACGTTCGCTGCTGACAGGAATCTGGTGATTTCTCATTATTGGCGGATTTAGGGGAGGGGTGCAGGAGACGCCCCCCCCCCTACGGCCAAAATGTTCTTCATTTTCATCATTTGTTTCCGATTTTTGGGCAAAAATAGGTGAAAATTGGGTCGGCGCCCCCTCCCTACGGGACGGGTGCCCCCCGGACAGGAAATCCTGGATCCAATGCTCATGACGTAATTTGCTTGGTTACCTTTTAAAAGCCATTTGATAAATTGAAAATTTTGATTATTCAATAGGTTAATTGTATTTCCTTGGTTCAACATTACAGTTTAGGAGCTCACCATTTCAACATAAACGTACAGGTATAGAGAAAACGTGCAGCTTGACCTCACTGACATTAAAATTTAACAACTAATAATCATTATTGAGGTTTGTGTTGTTTGTGTTTATTATCAATTAGTGGATTGCAGAGCACGTGTTACGACACAGCATATGCCAACACGAGATAAATGGTCAATTGCATTAAAATTTCATGTTAATGTCTAAAATATTTAAATTCAGATAAATATCTTGACAGGCTTCTTTTGATGCTGATGATTTCTTTGGTTTTTATTCAGACTCTGTCTCTTTTGAAAAGTAACTCCAAAAACTCAATTGGGAGCAATATCTGTCAGTCATCCTCAAATTAACTCAAATTACCAAAGATAGAGTTTCATCCTGAAAATAAAAAATTGCGACCATAAATTTAATTTGAGGTATTGGTCATCATCGCACTTATGAAGCAAACCAAAAGAGTCTATTTCACACCACTTGTGTGCTTTTCGAATAAAAGCTTGCAAAATAAAAATAAAAATTAAAATACAGTAAAAGAAATCTAGAATTTCTGTACCAGTATTTAATTCCCATAAATGACAACACATTAGACATTCAGTTTTGAAAACTTATTTTTTTTTACAAAATAATTGTCTGTTTTGTGAGTCTACTTGCACTCTCTCTTCAAGACTGACCTCTTATGCGTTTCCAAGAGAGGGTAGACTTGTCGGTTACGTGCTTCCACATCTACGATTCTCAGGGTCACTTCTGATTTACACAAGCTTAGATGATGCATGTGGGTGTTAACAGGCAGCAAGCCACACTTCTTTCAAAAATATTTTAGTTCACTTCAAGATGTGAGGGTGGTGCGTTCACTCATGTTAAAGTTTACTTGATTTTTTTCAGTTAGCATCACATGTTCATGATCAGATGTTTCTTTGAGTAGCAAATTTTATAAAATAAACCTAAACCACCTCAAAACCTTTTGTTTTTGGCCTAAAATAGCATAAAGTAGTTAAAAATTTGGATTTCACTTTGCATCTTAACTTTTGTCCTTTTCGTTTCATTCTGTAGTTCTGGATTTCTAAATTTATGCCTTTTTTAGGTGATTAAGGCAATTTGGGCCTAAAAATAGCATAAAAAGATAAACTACTATGCACCTTAATTTTGGTCCTGGCTGCTTAACTCCACAGTGTTGTCTCTGACCTGGATTTCCCTGAGGATCCTCACACAGAGGTCCTGCCTCCCATCTCCTGCAAATATCTCTCCCTATTGTTGTGCTAATACCATCATTGCAATGCAGATTGGATGCTAATTGTGGAACCTTTGCCTTCTGTGAGAAGGATTTCTTCAAATCCAAATCTATTCCATGTTTGCTCCTTACTAGGTGGAAATTTATTTGAGAAATCCTCAATCTCCCAGCTAATGTTGAAGATTCAATGGAGGTTTTACTTAATTCATAGTCTAATTTACATAATTTGTCTAATTAGAAAGAATACAAGTGTACAGTAATGAAACTGTATTCAAATTCATGTGGCTTGAACTTTTTTCCCTGAGTCCAGGTATCTTTACTGAAGTAAGTATATTTCAATCCAACTTAATTAGACAAATTAAACAGAGTGAATTGAGGAAAGATCTCTCAACCTATTTCCATGCAAGTGCAACCTTAAATTCTTTCGTTGTTTTTTTTTCTAAATCTGAATTTCCACCTTCTGATACGTTTGCAAATTCGATTTTCTTCGATTAATTAAATACATGGATTAATCATTGAGCATTGTGGCTACATCCTTGTTGTAAGTTGTCTGTCAATGGGTTTCTAACCAGATTCTCTGACCTATATTCGTAAGGAAAAGTAGCTTAACCAGGTCATTAACTAGATCATTAAACAGGTCATTATGGTGGATTAATTTGTCTCGTCTAATAAAGCTGTGTGTCACGGATTCACGTTTTCCTTATTTATAGGGTACCAACTGTATGTTATGCAACTCTAACGTCAATTCATAAATTTCTTTACTTTTCTTGCAGAATATCTCGTAAAAATGTAAACCAAAGTTATAAGATAGTTTTTTGTCTTAATTATTGAAATCTTAGAATGTTCTGGGTTTTTTATTTCTTTTTCTCTTTTTTTATTTTTATTTTATACGGTTTAAAAATATGTAACCTTTTGTAAGAGTTTTTCTGTTTATATTACGTGTATCATATTACATTTGCGTAGGGTTTTATGCAAGAAATTTGACTAAAACTTAATAATGACATTTCACCTGAAATCCATGTTTCTGTTCCATCTTCAGTGTGTATACCTGACCTGGGGGTGAGACTGTCTGCTAATGAAACTACCTCAAATAATTAGGCGACTTTTATGACTCCATCTTTTCACTTTAATGTAGTAATGACCGGGGTTTCCTGAGAAGTAGGGACACGGCACCTGGTTAGATCATCTTACACAAAGGAATGGCTCCGGTGCAGCAACGCAGAAGGGTTCACAGATCTTCGCCGAAACAGTCACTGGCGACAGGACACTTGGTATTTCTGACACCATGGCGAAAAACATGACGTCAAAAGAACGTGTTGAAAGACAAATTCTCACAATCAGTTGTTCAAAAAATGGACCTTGGTCCAACAGAACCAAAAAACAAATTTTTTACAAGAAGAAAACTAAAAAGCAAATTTGATATCTACATGATATTATGTGAAGTTTAATGAGTAAACTATGTGGCTGCAATAGAACAGAAAATGTCTATCAATATTGCAATGTATAATACAAACTGTTTTGTAGGCTTGTCTTTTTTCCAAATTGTGTGTGTACACAGAAAATGTCATTCGGCAGTGAATCTTTCGACAAAGTGTCTGTCGGCAAAGAATCATGCACAGACAGAGAAGGCCCGGTCAGTCATTGAAGCAGCTCTATTCCTGTCTCAGCAAGAGGCAAAAACAACATAATGGCAGCTTTTAGGCTTTAACAAGTGACCTCCTGAGGATACCAGTGAGTAATAGAAAAGTAGTAGACAGTGGAGGAATATTATCATTTTAATGACCATTATGCATCGTTAGAAGTCTGTTTTCATAGTCAATTAGTGAGCTGTCAGAAGTGGACACAATGGGGCATATGCCATTACATGATAAATAAAAAGTCCATTAAACTTTCATGATATTGTCCAAAAATATTTAAATCCAGATATAAATTTTGACATCTAGCCTTTTCTTTGGATAATGAAGGTCATGCTCCTTAGATTACGGTTTTATGTTACAAAGAGATGGCTACTGTATTATTTTTAAATGGATAAAGAGTGAAGCATGACATGTCAAATCCAGAATAAAATGAAATAAAAGTGTTTATGAAGTTTTTTCTTCATTCTTTGCCTTCTTGTATTGTAATCCATCCAATAGGACCAGTAAGGAATTTTGAATTGTGGGAATTTCTGTTTGCAACTTTTGCGAAATATTCTAAGTTCTATATCTGGGTGGTTGACACTGGGGACATTTAGAATTTTTTAGCTGAAAGTTGCCTTCACTTAAAATTCAAAGTTTCCTCTCATTTGAACCAAATTCCATACCATTTCGCACCATATTAAGACTTTATGCATAATTTTTTTACAATAGTTATCTGAAAAAATCAGCCATCAGAAACCTTCCTGGATAATGTTTAATTAAGATAAGATGAATGGATCAATAGATTGTTTGACTTGCAAATATGTTACTTTATACCTACTTGCCAAAGGCTTAAATATTCATCAGATTGTTCAACCTGAAATGTTACACATTGCAAATAACTGATAAACAATCAATGCTGTGTTTGTCCAATGATTTGGCAAACAGTTGTTTAAACTTTGGGAGAAAACAACCCATTTTGTTGTAGACAGCATAGACCTTAGTCACACTTGTAAAGGATTATTAATATTTGTTGACCTAGACAATGGGATATGTACGCATGTTGTAGGTTAGTCAATATGAGATGGAATTACATTGAGTAACACATTAATGATTCTGGTGGCACATTAGGGGAGATCTGAGTAAACACCAACAGCAGAGCAGTGGAGCCAGAAGCCAAATAATGACACATGCACTGTGAAATAGAAATAAACAGAATGTCTCTGACAAAAATTATTGGCTTCATGTTAACAAACATTCAGAATGGCTATGTAAGTAGCTTAATCCTACAACAAAGCTACAAGCCTTGAATACTGTGTTATGACATAGCAACAAGTGAATAAGGGAAGAAATAGCTCATTACATAGAGTAGTTAAGCTGCAAGGCGGCAGACTAAGCCCCAGGTGGCGCAGCAATATTGTCTCGTAACCTGGGGATTAACATGGTAATTAGTCCCAGAAAAAAACAACCCAGTTCACCACACACTGGTGACAGAAAGCTAGCATTTCACAAACAAAATGGTGACAGAGAAACTAACATTTCACAAACAAAATGGTGACAGAGAAACTAACATTTCACAAACAAAATGAGTGATATAGAAGCTAACATTTCACCAGATAGTGGTGGCAGAGAGGCTAACATTGGAACAGAAAACTCAAATAAAACTATTTTGATTACTCAGGCACCAGATCTATAATCTTTGTAAACTTTATCAAGAGTAAACTCTATCATTTTATAGAGTCACCGGTCCCTCTGTTTTAGATTTGGGTTGCCTCATTGGTCTTAAGGGTGGATCTGTCGCTTCACAAGAATCTTAGAACCATTATGATCAAAGATCGCAGTTCTCCTCACATCATGAAATTACTATCAAAAGTTTGGCGCCTCGCGACAATTAAAATTCATGCTGAGCTCATTCAATTCAATTGTTGCGGGACTCTTAACTTTTCATAGTAATTTCTTGATCTGGACTTTGAGACACTTTAAGACTCAGTTTCTCAGGTGTGTGCCTACTCAATTGTGTGCTATTGAACTTTTTCATTTGTGCTTGAAGGTGACTAACAATGTTGTCATAATAAGGTCATTATTATGAAGATGGAAATTTTCCAGTGAAAGGAAGGCTTAGTTATATTGAGGAGCATCTAGTAATTTGACAAGCCTTATTAGTGCTGGTCAATATTCCTGTAGCAAAGCAGCTTACCTCAGTAATTATCCTGGATCAATCTGTCTCTCCTAATAAGGGCTTTGACTAAAGCCTATGTACTGGAAAGATTGGACTTGATAGACATTTGCCACTCTAGCCCTTGCAGAATGGCCAGGAACAGTATAAGCACAACCAATTACTGTTATGTGGTTGTCCATTAAGAAGATCAAATTGCTTTGAATTGACAAATAGAATGAAAGAGCCAAAACGAAACTTAAGAGCATATAAAAGCAAGAAAAATTATCAGAATTGGTATTGCTTTGAACTTTGATAACAGATGATAAATAAATTAAAACCTTTTGTCAGAATTGATATTGCTTTAAGTTTTAAAACAAAATAGATGCAATTCTACTGGAATGATATTGCTTTAATTGTACCTGATGCGAAATAAATATAATAAATATAATTTTACAAAACCTTAAAAAGACATTAGATACAATCCTTTGTTAGAATTTGATGTGAACATTAGAAAACATTTATGGTTTCAGACCATGGAACTTGGATGATGATGATGACAAGTTGGGTCCTGCCCCAGCATGGTCCCTGTATGTGCCTGAGTATGTATGCTAATCACCTGCTAAATATTCTTTGTTATCTGTTTCACCAATCAGCAGTCACCTCCATCAGGGTGTGGCTCAGCTTAAACCTGATCTGTTGTGATAACTGTGTTAATGCTGCAGGATTAGCAGACAGTATCCTTCTCCATGTTTGGCTTCATGATGTTCAATTAATTACTCATCTGGACCTGATAAAGTTTGGAGATAAACTAAAACCCTTTTTAATACCTTAAGGTCTGTCTTCATCTCTTAATATAGGAAAGTGAACCTGGAATGAGACGTAGTCATCTCACTTTAGCGAACTACTTTTATTACTGTTTTTAATTTTCATTTAGATTTTGTGGACTGAAAACCATGTTTTGGAGCCACTGGTTCCTCTGTTTGAGACTCAGAATGACTGTGCCTACGGGTTTTAAACCTGGAAAAGTAAACCTGTAATGAATCATACAATCATCTAACTTTGGCAAGCTACTTTATTGAATGTTTTAATTTTATTCAGATGTTCTGGACTGCAGTCTGTGTTATGAGGCCACTGGTACCTCTGTTAGGGTTTAAAAGCATGCTTACTCACTTACGTTAGTCTAATTTCGTCTACTCTCTGCAATTTAACAACTCAGTTTGAGCATTACTCAAACTTTAATGTTTACTAACGAAACTGTAAATGATAAAATATATGCGCAACATTGATTTTGGTTGAATTTCATCACCTAATTTAACATTCATAGCAATCAATCCGGGCACTGGAGTATATGTGTTATCATGCTTTGGCATTGATTGTGTGTTTATCATGTAAACAATGGAGTAGATGTAAAGTTTATTACATCAATCAATAATCTTGTTTGCTGTTCAATATGTCTCAGTTTCCTTCTGATTGATTGTTCTGAGGTAGTGTAACTTGTACCACAATACTCAACATTGATTACCCAGTCTCGTAAATAATAAATTGTACCAGAATACTCAACACTGATCACCCAGTCTGGTAAATAACATTGTACCCGAATACTCAACATTGATCACCTAGTCTGGTGAATTATAACTTTAAATGAAATTATTCATTTAATTTTTTTCTATGATATCATACTTTTTTCCAGTGGTGATGGACACACTAGTCCTTTGCCTGTGTGTCCATCAATACTGGAAAAAGGTATGTGAGAAGTGTTGCTGGCTGCCCGCAAACACCCATATGCAGTGTATTCTCGTATTAGTACGTGAAAAATGAGAAGTGACTCTGGAGACCATAGTACGCATGTGAGTAAACATGCCAGCGACAGATCCACCTTGGCTGCAGAACCCATAGTCAGGACTACAGGTCCGAAACAGAGGTACCAGTGGCCCTGGAGTGGACCTCGGTTCACAACTAATTATAAATAAAGCAACAAATAAATTAAAGAATTTGCATCTATTGAAAAGTAAACAAAATTTCCAAATCCTTAGTGATACACAGCTAACACATGGTCTTACTGCAACCCACGTGCATTCAACGATAGGAAGGAGTTACCAATGGTGAGGATAATAAATGGTCATCTTAGGACCAAACTACAACAGTTTCAATAGCAAAAATTATGATTGATAAATCAGCATCTGAACCTTCTGTTCATAGTGTTGTGTTCGTAAAGCCTCTTTGATAACTATACAAATACCCTGCAAGAGAGGGGAAGCTCAGCAGGTTAAACAAATGAATCCGTAACTAGTTTCCAAGACTCAACACTCCATTGTGTAAGACACGGAGGATACCCAGTGTTATAATACAAAGGTAAAGCAGCACGTTTTTACGTCACTTCATACATCTGGGAGGATGTGAATAATTGTGAAATCACCAGATTCTACCTCAACAGCAAACGTAACGTCTGTGTTAAAGAACGTATCCTGTTCAAGTAGAATCTGGTGATTTCTGTCTTCTCACAAAATTTTCTCTGTTGATTAAATCTACACTATGTCAAAAATTGGACGTATTTGGACATGAAAACCTGGTGCCAACCCTCTCTAATGTCCTTTTGTGCTACTGCTGGAGAGCTACACCCCCTTTGATCAGACAACACATGGGCTTTTATGAAGTTGGATAATTTATCATTGAGACATTAACAGTGGAACAGGCAGGGATCTTAGAGCTGGTCCCCTACATCTCCACATTCCATTGTTGTGCAAAAATACAAGTTGTATTGCGAACACCACTGTTAATCTCCCCCTGTGATATTTCCAGAACCTTCCTTTATTGCTTCATAAACACCCTTAACAGAGGGCACTCTCAGCGGGGATAAACAAATGGAAACAAATGGGGGACAGATTTACACTGGGATCAAGGGTTATGATGGAATGTTCACGCAGAGGGATTTCACGGGGGGAGGAGGGGGCTTCAAAACAGCTCAACAATGAACTCAGGAGGGGTATTTCTGTTGGATGTGGGGATAAAAACGGGAAATATTGCTCTTAAACTTTTGCAAACTTTTGATGGGTGTAAGTTTGACTCTAGGATTGCCTGGGTTCGAGCACCACTGCTGCCTGCCAGACGTGACCTTAGGAATCACTGCACTCAAACAAGAAAGAGTGCACGCGAGAGATCCACCCTGGCTGTTCTGAACAACATGGCGCACAAGTTGCTAAGCACGCCAGCACCAGATCCAACCTGGCTTTGAAACCCACAGGCAAAGTCGCCTCAGGTCCAAACCAGAATGTACCAGTGGCCCATACAAATGAACTTAACCTGTCTTAGCATTAAAAGTTTAGTGCCTCACAACAACTGAATTGAACGAGTTCAGTATGAAATTCAATTGACGCGATCACTAAACTTTTTTACAGTAATTTCATGATCTCAGATGGGCATCAAGTGCATCTTAGTGGCGTTATTTTGTGATAAATGATGGTTTAAAGACGCGAAATTTGATCTCGTCTTGTGTTGCTTTTGTTTCTTTATTTTTACATGACAATCCGTCCAGCCTATCGTCTATCAATCTCTGCTTCCCTCAGCGTGTTGTCTTAGGACTGAGGAACTCAGAATTAGCGAGGTTAAGTTACGCTTCATGAAATCTTGAGCGCGTAAGAAAATTCTAAAATCACCAGATTTACAGCGCGTATTCGTGACCCTTAACGCGGGTGCAGTTACAGTCCAGCGCCACTTCTTTAGCGTTAGGCTCATTGGCTCATCTTCTACACCGTTACGTCAGTACGTTAAGGAAGGTGCGTTAAGGTTTATGAAAACGCGCTGTCAACCTCGGCGTTCAATGTAACGCCGCAGAGTAACTCAACACAGACGTTACGTTCGCTGCTGACGCAGAATCTGGTGGTTTCGAGTGACGTATATTCTTAACGCATAACCACAGTTAAAATCACCACTATTTTTAACACATACGTAACAGACTTAGAAGAAAGTGAAACTTAAACTCCCCTATTATCACTCATTACCTGAAGGTCTGGGTCCCTTCCTCCTCCTCCAGCAGGGACTCCCCTTTTTGTGTGCCCTGGGGCTGCCCCTGGGGATACCCCCGACTGTGGGGATTCCCTCCCCGCATGCTAATCACTTACACAATCCTTTGTTATCCTACTAATTAATCAAAGCCCCGCGCTATTCCGTGACATAAGCTGCTGTAAGCTGCACGTGTTAAGCTGTAAGATATGAACTCTTCGTTTCCTTCTGAGATGAGTTGTTTCTGCTGAAGGTTTCCTCTCAGTCATAGGTCCGAAAAATGTACGCCACGAATGCAAACTAACTTTAAAAAAACAGCAACAAAAACAGTTTTTAGTGGCAACCGTCGCAGAGCCTAATCTGGCACCAGCGTGCACTAACTTCTGGCAGTCTGGATTCTACATGATACATTTCTTTCTTTCTACGAGACTTTTTTTATGATTTCTGTAAGTGGTCAAGCGGTTAACGCAAAGACTTTGATACATAAGACCTGGGTTGGATTCCTAAGATTTTACCAGTTGGCAACAAAGTAATCCTTAGGAAGAACTCCACCTTGCCCTTTTTGTTTGGTTTTGGTGCACATAACAGAACATGTGTAGACTCTCAAAAACATGCACCTCTAACTGAGACAAATGTGTTAAAAACAAAGACACAAACATTGTGGCTCCTCCTCATACGGGATTGACTGTATTTCACGCATGGCGTACAGACCCAGGACCCTGTGGGTGCTTGACTCATAACTCGTCGCAATCCATCAATTTGTTAAACAAAACCCTACAATCGTCAGTTCTTAGTCCTCAGCACTCGATGCCCGTCTATCAGTACAGAGGGCAAGCTACCAGTTTACATCATTACTAGATTTACAGCACTTTTCATAACCCTTAACACGCGTGCAGTTACATCCTAACACCACTTCTTTAACATCAGCGTCATTGACTTAACATTACACCGTTACATCGGTGGTCAAGGACGGTGCGCCACCTTAGCAAAATAACTCTGTTCGCTGCTGGGCCGGAATCTGGTGATTTCTTGTGACGTATTTTCTTTGGTTTAACATTGCTGTTTTACCCTGCGCCATTTAAAACGTAAGCGTACAGTTACAGAAAAGGCATGTAGCTTGACCTCTCTATTGTCACTCAAAACCCTACAATTGTCGATCTTTAATCCCTCGCACCTGATGCCCGTGATTAGTTCCTGACGCTGAGGTTTCTGTTTAATAATAAATTAACAGTTTTTTGTCGTCCTTGTGTAATCCTAGCGAACCTTCCGCGGACGTGGAATCTGGTGACTATTGTCACACGAGACCCACTGTTTGTAAGAGAGAATAGAGAGGTTAAGTCACACGTTTTACGTCACCATGTACGTGTGCGAAGAGTTCTGAAATCACCCGATTCCACCTCATTGCCAAACGTAACGCCACCGAGTAGCTCAACCCAGAAGTTACGTTTACCGCTGAGGTGGAATCGGGTGATTTCATTTGACGTATTTCTTTGGTTTAACATAACAGTTTTGACTGCACAGACGTAACTCTGGTGATTTCTTGTGACGTATTCCTTAGCGCAACCTTATAATTTAAACCAACACTTTATTATACAAACACGTAAAACATGGTACTTAACCTCCCTAATTATCGCCCGCAGACACACCTTCTGTATCAAAGCGTTCTGCACGTCCAATAGAAGATAATTAAAAACGTTACAATTTTCGAGTTCAAATTTCAATGAAGTAATTCAAGATTAAGTAGTGATTAACATGTATTAAATTTTTTGTAAATTGATACCTGTCAGTTTGTAAAATTTCATTTTCAGTTTAGGAAATTTGTATTAATTTGAAAATCATTCAGTAAAGGAAATTCCTGTTAAATCCTTAAAGCTTAAGAGCTACTGATCCAGGCATGACCGGATAATGTGATTTTCTTGGTTCATCTGGTAACACGGATTTATTTGGAATTTCTTGTTATGATAAAGTTTTTTTCTCAGTTTTCTTGCAATGATCTGTGAACAAGTCACTTGACCCAAACAAAAACACACAATTTCCATTTTCTGATCAAGACATCGAACTGAAGGCTCAGAGAGTTTAGGTTAGAGTATCATTTCACTCATAAACAGGGTCTTCTTTGAGCAGAAAGGGGGTTCAAATCACAAGTGACTCTAACAGCTCGTTTTCGTAAACTTAACGCCGATCCTATAACACAACACCATAAATAACTGTGTGTTAAAAGTCCAATGGAGGTGGACCTGCGTTGGACTCTTAATGAATATTGTGCGTTAAGAGATGTGTGTTAAGGTACAAATTTCTTGGAATTTCATGTGTGTTAAAGTTTAAGAAAACAGACGAGGCCTGATACACGTTCAGGGGTGCGTTAAGGTTTGTGAAAACGAGCTCTGAGGATCATAGCACACGAGTGAGTAAGCAGCCTGGCTCTGAAACCCTGATACAGAGTCAGCGCAAATTCCAAACCGTGGGTATCAGTGGTTTTATAACATTTGCCTTAGTCCGACAAAAAATTACAAAAACAATAATAATTGGCGTTTGAAGCAGACTTTTCTCCCCATTATGGGTGAATCTGGTAATCGGCTTCGAGTTCACCACAGAAGGAACGCACTGAAGTCTAAGAGCCGAAACTTTCTGACAGAAACTTAGAAATCTGCAGATAAGTATAATCTGCATAATCCAGAAGAAGAAAAAATAGAGAGTTCAAGTTACACGTTTTTCTTTCATCTGCACGTGTGTACGTCTAAAACAGTCTAATTTGCGAATTTAATACTAAGGTGATAAAAAATACGTTATATGAAATCACCAGATTCCACCTCAACAGCGAACGTGACGTCGCCAAAGCTGAGGTGGAATCTGGTTATCTCAAGAGTTTTCTCAGACGTACAAGGTGACGTAAAACGTGTAACTCTCTATCTTCAGACTGAACTGTTTATCTCCTTATCTCAAGACGAGGAAACTGGAGCTGTACAATAGGATTGTAACAATAGGGAGGTCGAGCTACACGTTTCATCCGTACCTGTTCGTGTGCGTCTAGAATTGTGCAAGTAAAACTGTAATGGTAAACGAAGGAAATAGATCAAATGACGTCACCAGATTGCAGATTGCAGTTACGTCTTCCGCTGAGGTGGAATCTGGTGACGCCACAGACGTACAATTTCGTGTTTCACGTGTAACACAAGCCACACAATAGGATTTACTCTCTGCACCTGATTTGCAGATTTTCTCTATTTGTGCTTCAGACTAAGTTCGACGGTTCGGCTTGATTCCTTCTCATACAGTGCATTTCTCTTGGATCATTGTGATGCTATGCATTACAGTGCAGATTCCAATTGGCCTAACATTTTCTACAATTTTTTGTCAATATTTCAAAGTAATAACGAAGAAACCAGACAGATTAGGTAAAGGTGCACAATTTTCGTACATGTATAATCATAGTAACTTGATAGGGACTAAATTTAGCAATGAACCTAAAATTCATCATCAGCGAGTTTTACTAATAGTGGTACACATTCTCTGCCTAATTTGCCTAATCTACCTAACCTGGCTAATAGAGCAGGAAAAATAAATAAGAAAATCTACATTGATTGGGATCATCCGGCACAAAGTGCTGAGTCATCAAGGTAAGCCTTTACAGCCACAAAACTATTTTTATTTGTATATTTTCATAGAGCTGATAAACGCGTTGACAAAGTCAGGAATCCGACCTTCTATTTAAAGTGGTAACAAAAAACCCGTGAAATATTTTATGCAGTTCAAATATCAGATATAAACTGCGTGAGATCTCTCATCCTTGCCGTCTCGTTGTCTGCACAAGAAAACAGTCATGTGTTTAGGTTCTTCACTTTAAAACAAAAACGAGAGGAATTACCCGGGAAAGCCAGATAAATAGTCTATCACGTGGCCTAGTGGCCTATCACGTGGCCTATCACGTGACCTATCATGTGACCTATCTGCACCTGACTTCACTTGGCGGGGGGTCCATCCCCATACCTCATCCCCAAAACCTCGTCCTCACCTGGGGGGGGGTTCCATCCCCATACCTCATCCCCAACACCTCGTCCTCACCTGGGGGGGGGGGGTCCATCCCCACCCCCCCGTGTTCAGTTTTTGAGTTCATATCGAAACCACCTTGCCGTCTACAGTAGTCTATCAACGCTTCACGTGATAGACTAATAAATTACAAAGAAGTTATGAAAAAAATGGCAACCTGGAAACGCTGCTATTCTACACAAACAATTGTATGATTTGATTAAGTGAGTGAAGTTTTTGTTGTGACTCATTCAAATATGGAGAATATAAGAGCTTATGCTTCCTGATTTTATATTTTTGCACAACCCTCAAACAGCCAGCTCCTGAAATACCAATTTGGAATTTGGAAACGTACAGAACAAAAGAGAGAGCAACAGAATTCCACGCTGAGCTTTTGGTGTGTTATTGTTCCAAACTCCGAGGAATTTCATCCTCTGCATTATTAGATGAGATAAGTGGTATCCAAAGTTAGTATGCGAGATCTGGAAGACAAGGCCAGTACATCAAACAATGAGGTGACCATTTTAAAATGAACGAATTATTCAGCTCGTTTTCATCAACTTTGCGCCCATCCTTTAACGCATTCAATTCCAAGAAATTGATGCGTTTAGCGTCGTGTTATGTTGGTTTACAACGTAACACTATCCCGTGGACGTTATGTTACAAACCAACAAACACATAATCCCACCTTGTTGCGCTAAAGGATGTGTGTTACGTTTACGAACACGAACTGCTTATCAAAATACAGTCGTCAACATCATCAATACCAAATGACTTGATAGAAATGTGTGTGACCTAGATCGTGACCTAAATCAAGCGCACGTGACATTTAGTGGCTCATTTATACACAATACGGCGGTGACGCGGCGCCAGCGCGCATTGATATGTGTTGAGTTAGAAAGAATCGTGTCTGTACAGCGTTTTGCGTCAACGTCAGCTTGTACGTGAAAAGTGAACTCAAAAATCGCCAGAATCTACGTACACGGTTCATACACAGCGACGTTACGCTTGTGCCTGAGTTGGAATCTGGTGATTTCATGCGACGTTTTTTCTTGTCTTCACATCATTGTTTGTAATTGCACCATTTCAAACTAGCATGTGCAGTACGAAAAAACGTGTATCTTGACCTCTCTATTACACGTACACTTATAGGTACGGATAAGGCGTGTAGCTTGACCTCTCTAACGGGGCGGTAATGTGGCGCCAGCGTGCACTGATAACTATTGAATTACGAAGAATGATGTCTGTGCTTAAATATGATATATTCATTCAATTAGTTAGCAGGGAGGTTAAGCACCACGCTTTGAAATCGTCTTGTCGTCTGAGACGTATTGCCAAATCCCCAGATTCTACCTCAATAGCGAGCTTAGCAAAGCAGGGTACTTCCCATTGGCGGATCCAGGATTTCTCGTTGGGGGAGGGGGAAGGGGAGGGGAAGGGCGCACACCTTGTATGGAATGCGCCTCCTTAAAATTTTGTGTAAAGATAGTAAACAAAAGGGCATAAAAATGAAAAAAAACCCGGATGATGGGGGGGGGGGGGGGTGGGCGTCTCTGGCACAACTCCGCCGGTGATTTTATTTGATACTGATTTTATGTGACGTAAAAACGTGAAGCTTGACCACACTGATATCTGTCTATGCGACGCCAAAACGTGAAGCTTGACCACACTGATATCTGTCTATGCGACGCCAAAACGAGATTCAGCTACAATGGAATAAGAACAGTTAATGTCGGGAAAAGGTGTTAACATATAGAATCCAAATCCTACATAAAAATTAATGACCATTCAAGGTCAGACCATGAGCTGGGTAACCTAGCACTGTAGTTTATTCCTCTTCATACAAAGCCATGCCTGGAACATCCAGTGTGACACAGAAACCTACTTTAGTCATCCTGTGGAGGGAGGGAAATCAATTCAAAAAAGTTTGGTTCTCACAATACTCTTAATGGGACCTCATTATTCCAAGTTTATTGTTTTTTTCTACAAAATGGAACAAATGATATTTTGAATCTTTATTTTTACAATTTCAAAGGCACAAAGTCCCCATCAACACATTGGAGATGGAGATAATGTTAATTGAGACTATTGTTTGGAGCTTAGAATGATATTCCATTCTGAACATTGAAGGTTTGTTGCACAATTTTACAAAATGAAAAAATAAGACATTTTGAACCATTTATTTTCATACTTTCCAAGAGATAAAGATCTCCAGTACATGAAGAATTGGCTATAACATGATAATCCATTCTTTATTGCAGGTGTATCACATGTATAAACTTTTTATAATAAAGTGTAACAAATGACATTTCCAATCTTTTCTGTTTTACGTTTTATCCTTTACACTTTCAAAGCCTACAGACCCACACAGAACATCTTGCTTCCCCTTTCTGCACATGATCCCTATGTCAATCCATTCCATTACAGTTTCATGTCCTAATCCTACAAGTGTTTGCCTGTCACATACACTGTGAGCTGCAGGGCATCTTTGTGATCTGAATTAATGTACCTACTCTGTAATGTCAATGAAATATGCATTGAAATGCTCTGCTCTTTGGGCCCAACTTTTTATCTCATGACTTGAGTTGTCTTTGCTTTCAATATCTTAAAATCACCATTTGCTATAAACTCTTCTAAGAAGTCATGTTATTTAAGATAGACTTTTATGAAGGGTGTGATTTTAAGAACTACAGGCCAAATGTATGTGTTAAAATGTTAATGGTCTGTCCCATATGTATGTTGTTGAAGGCAGTAATCCTGAGGATAAATCTTTATTTGGTTCCACACTCAAATTTGCCCCTGGTGACCTATACAAGCCATGAACAGCTTGGTTTACAGCTTCACACAGAGGTTAATTTTGGTAACTATGTTACAACGGCTTCCTTACAGGATAATTTAGATGACATCTTCATTAACCTACTGACAAAACCAATTTCCATTGTAATCCACCTGTAATCCCCCCACATAGACATTACTGGAATAAATTGTAATTAGACAAGCTTGCACAGCCAGTAAATTGTCAGCTTAACAGATTTGAAATGTCAGTTGAGCAGTTTTAATTGAAATCCCAGGTAAGACATGATGACCGATGCAGAGAATCTTAATGTCAATTTGAGCATCTTATCCCAGGCTAATGACACCTTCAATTTCCTGTTGCCTGTTCTGTGTTCTGTGTTTCAGACAGGAGGAGGCTGAGTCATGAATGAGAAACTCTAATTTGTACTTGTTGTTCATGAGGAGAATAAGAAACTGTAACGCCGACTGAAATAAGGGTTACGGCTAGCCCTAGTTCGCAAAATATTGCGGGAAAATCTCTATTGTATTACGGGAAAACACACGTATTGAGTTGATGATGTCACGGATGACATCATAAATGACGTAATTGCGTAATGACGTCACTGGTCACATGGTACACATAAACAAAGATTCCACTCCTATAAAAAAGCCAACACCCAAAGATTCCTTTAGAGGATCAAATGGTAGTGCTACAGGAAAGCATTGTCAGTTGTTAATCTAAAGTCTTGATCAACTTCACAGGTAAATGTTCTTAAATATTCTTAATTATAGAAAGTAATATAATGCAGTAGTTAAAACCAGTGGGTACTTGACAATAATAGTTTATTGAACTGATTAGAAGTCTACAATGATTAACTGGGAACACAGAGATCTCATGGCGCTCTACTGAGTTAACTGTTTATAATTTCAAATGATTGATTGCATTCCAGGGTCTTGCTGAAGACTTGGTTGATAGATATACAGTGCAGACACGGTTGAATAAAATCTAAATACACTCAAAATCGCTTCTCTTGTGTTCTATTGCGTTAAAATATCATTCACACGCCTCACGGGTTTGGCAAAGAATACCACGCGCGACAACTGGCGCCCAATGTGGGGCGTGTGTTGCAATAGAACTGAAATTACATCTAGAACTGACGAGTGATCCTCTTGACGGAGCTACGGATGAAAAGACGAGTTAGATCCGACGACGGAGTCTAACTTGACGGCCTGCAGCGAGTCGCCGCAGCGACCTGATTATTCAGCCTAATAAACGTGGTCGCCACAGCGGGCGCTGTGGACATAAACTGTATCCGGTGCGAGACGATCAATTTCGAGATGAGAGAGGTGTACACGAATAAGAATCAATGACAATTCAGTGATATGAACAATTAAAGAAGACCCTGTCCTAGACGAGAGGGATTGAACCGGAAGAATAATTGTGT
>JBCAUI010522133.1:0-11830 GCA_038406195.1 Haplosyllis anthogorgicola | reverse complement strand
CAGTTACAGTTACAATAGCTTGTTTTCATTTGATGTTGAGATAAGACTCAAAATGTGTTAAATACAGTACAAACATCAGCCGCGCATCACCTGTGATAAGAAATATCGATTAAGGGCGTTTCTTTTGTGTTGGAAATATCGATATAAGCGGGGAAATTGATATAGGAATATCGATATAAGTGGAACAATTAGCATTGGGGTCAATGGAAGAAATTTGGCACAGAAAAAAATATCGATATAAGCGGGATATTGATATAAGCGATATCGATATAAGCGGGGAGGAGTGTAGTTATCAGCCAATTTGGCATAATTGTGATTGATATCATTGTCACAGTTGTCACGTGTTTTTCCGTATTGTGCCGATTCAAGGTACATGCCCTATTTATGGCACAGCCCCTTTTTTCGGCTAATCTTCAAAGCTTTTTTTCACCATCGTAACTTCTGAAATCTCAGTAACTTCATGTAAATATTCATTTTCGATAAATGTAGGTATGCAAATATTCATTTAAATGAATGTAGATATTCCAAAACTAAGTTGCCATATTTGCAAAGGTTCAGCCATGCTGGATATGGTCAGTTTCCAGGACTCACTGGATCAGAATCATGGTCTTCTTCATCGAAAGATATTAGTCCAAGATCATTTTTAATTATGGTGCGTACCCAGAAATATGCGCTTTGCGCATGCACCTTGAATCGGTACAATAAGGTAATTGTACGTGCTCAGTGTTGATCATGGATACTCCATTCATTTCACATACATCCACCGATTGCCCCCAGCAAGCATTTGGACACTGTTGGTAATACTGGTTTTATTCACAGGTGCATCATTAAACTTGAGAGAAGCGGAAGAAAGGAAATTACAGGAGCTGCAGTCAGCAGTGTTCCAGGACTTCAGACAGGACATTCTCAACAGACTGAAACGACAGAGTGTGAAAGCTACAGCTCTGAAAGATAAGCTTGGTTTAGGTTACAAACCCGCTTCACATGTTCGGTCAAAATCTAGTGGTGGAGCAACAATGAATGCGGGAAAAAGAAACAGCAGAGTGGAAACGAGACGGCTGGCATCTCACAGGTAACTTTCGTAAGGTCTACAAAATGCTTAATCATTTAAAATGGTTTATAAAATAGAAGGTCGTTCTGATATGCACATGGTTAATTTCCTGACTAATGTGTTATCTTAAAATACTGAAAAATAGCCTTGTTGATTTGGTCATGCATGGGATGTGTATATGTGATGAAAAACAATAAATGAGTGACCTCGACTCTGATGCTTCTCAGGGAGGAAAGCAGAACCCCACCAACTCATCACAGAACACAGTCGGTGGACATTCCTGAGTTTGATGCACCAAAAATCCGACTGCAGAAGCACGACTTCCTTTCAACGACTGTCGATGATCCTTCATTTTTTGAGGTAATGTCTTTGCCAGATATTTTGAAAAAATCATGTAAAATTTATTGTAACTCAAAGACGAAAAATAGGAAGTGCTTTTCTAATTAAATTTAAGGAAAACATGATACCAGATGAAGCGGCACAAGATCCAAATGAGTCATTCCCACCATTCCGGAAACAGTTCATGGTACCGGAACCACCAGACACGAGTACATCGGATGAGGCTATGGAAGATCCAGAGTTACAATACTTCAGCAGAGCTTCCAGAAAGTACGAAAAGTTGTTGCTTCTTTACTTCTACTTGAATCATGGAGAATTCTAGATCTCGAGGTGTATTCAAGAAAAATAATTTCATAACAAAAACGTTTTCACCAACAATTGTTTTAATTGATTCTTAACAGGATGAATGATGATAGCAGATTGCGTAAAGTACCCAGTCCCACAATCAACATAAAGAATACGTCAGTTCTGCAGCAAGTTGAGCCCAATGTTGATTTTGAATTGGACATTAAAGTTGCTGTTTCCAGTGGTCAATGTGTCCTTCATCCTAAGGAGTCGAAAACTCTTCTGGATTATGATGATCCCAAGAGGCAAGATATTCATTTATACAGGTTGTTTATCATTGTATGAGAAGCAAGAAAAGTGCAATAAGGCTATATTGCGTTGACTTGGTTAGTTGTGTCTTGCAGACAGAAGTTTTGAAATAAGTAAAATATTGAATTTCATTAGTTTCAGCTAAATGTAAACTTAAACGTCACCTGGCAGAAAAGTGACATGATGATTTTCGTAGCATATGTGAGCACTGATCAGTATTTTGTAGTTGGCCACAGTGTAGGGGAATTTTAAGTTCTTTTGCATAGGCTAGCTACTACATGAGTTTTTGGGCTGATTTAAAGTTCTACTTTAAACAGCCGGTAGGATGGTGGTTTTGTTAATTATGCTGATAAATGTAATCAAGAAAGTGTAAAAAAATCCAGTAAACATCGATCAATTACGGTTAAAGTATTTGAAATATTTACGGAATATACATACCGAATACTACAGTTCACAGTTTTGGTTTTATAACACTTTTCAGATCACTGCCGTTCTTACTGGGGTAAAACTAAAATTTACTATTGCATGTCTGTGATGGTTTCTCTGCTTTAAATCCAATAAATTAATACATCTCTTTCAGCACCCCAGTTTGTACTAAATGTTCGAAATGGATAACATGTGCAAAATACCTAATTTATACTTTAAACTTCATGATAATGCAATTTCCAGATTAATAAGGAAAGAATCCCGTGATGCATCACCTTTGTTGGGCAGAAAACAGCGCAAGAAGATGAGTGTAGACAGTGGAACGCGTGGAAGATATGGACAGTTCACACAACAGCAACAGTCACTAACTGACAACACAACTGTTTTCTTTCTCCCTGGAGTTGATGTAAAGGTTAGTATGGGATACCATGTTTAATGTAACCATAAGTTTATATTTGCCTTATAATAACCTAAAAATATTCCTAATCTCCAGACTATACAAAAAGAATAATCACGTTATAGAAAACAAACTATAAACTACAAAACACAAACATTTTAGGTTCGGTATGATTCGAAATATGGACCGTCGGGAGCAGAGAGTCCAACCAGCAGCACCAGAGTCGATACGGATGGAATAACATCTTTAGACAGTCCTCCACCAGCTCCATCCTTCGTAACGAGTACACCCAATTCATTGGATGCATCTAGCAGTTTTCCGTTCCCTTCGGTCAAAAAAGCTCCCAGTATTAAGAAAGCAAGCATGTATGCCTGGTTGTCGCTACAACAGCTATCGGAGGTAAAGTATAATTGCTTTCCTAATGAAAGCATTTGAATAATAACTTTGTCTTATGTTACACATTGATGTGTAATTTCTTGCAAGATCGATTCTTTACATGAACATGCAGATTGGATGGAACTTTCCATTCATTCATTGTCCCAAGTTGAACAATTTTTGGTGTATTACTGACAAGGCCTTTGCGTTGCAGGAAATGGTGATCAGTCCGGTATTCCTGGATTTCCTGGAACAGGCGCTCGAGCCAATTCCTATGTCAGTGTCACCCGATAAATCACAACAAACCAAGAGTAAGTTCATTCGGCAGCTATTAATTATATTTGCAAAAATCACGTACTTAACGAGACACTGATTTCAGGAAACTACAGTAAACAGTGTAAATATGAATTACAGTGCTAATTAAATTGATTATACGTATGATTTGATCTTTCAGCGTCCACGATGAGTTCTGATAGTACAGATCTTGATGCCTCAGTTACTTCACTGGCGTCAGGATCTTACGCTTACGTTTCAATTCCCGTCGATGTAGTAGTGTACATCAAGGTTAAACCATCGCTAATCCGGTTCAGTTGTGTACCTGTCTCCAGGGTGGAATGTCTACTCAGGCTACCTTCCCTCGATCTGGTGTTTTCTACCAAGCGAGCAGATGTTGAGGCTAGTGCCATGCAGGATACAGCGACTCCTCTAACAAAGGGAAAAGGTAAAAACACATTTTACTTTTGCATCTACAAGACAAAGAGATGAGAAAATGAGCACAATGAGTAAAATGGACAGCAAGTTGTCTTCACTTTGTATACCATAATATATTCACATATTTTGTTACTGGATTCATACATAACAATATCAAACCACATATGATGATGAACGTTGGTTCAAAAATTTTACTCCAATCACCGAGGAAAGTGATATTTTTCAGGTGGTCGGAAGTTAAGTTATGCTGGTCAAATGAGAAGTTCCTCAAATCTGCGTCAGAGAACAACAAGTGGAAGCATACAACTCCCAGCAGAGTCCAGTCCTGGAGGAGGTCTTAGTGTCACTGGCTGCCTAGCTGACTTCTCACTGTACGTGTTCCATCCTTATGGAGGTGGTCAGAAGAAAACCTCGCTGGTAGCCTTGGAAAAATTTGAAAGCAGTTACAGACGAACTCCCGGGAAAGGTAAAATAAAAATTGTTATGTTAAATTTTATTGTTTTCATTTATTATGGATATTGAGGTACGAATCCACAGTAGTATGCAGATTCTGGATAAACAATATATACGTGTGTGTTCTAAAAGATGTAAAATAATTTTACAGTAATAAGCTTAAGAAGGTATTATTTTAGGTGGACCGTCACCAGATGATAGCATCACATCGCCATCGTCCGAAATGGCGAGAAAGGACTCACTCAGTCTCAACGTGGAGTTTGTTAAGGTGGACGTGTCAAGGAGTAGGAAGGGTGTCGTGCAGGGAGAAGCCATGTTCAATCCCAACGTCAGCTCATCCAAACTATCATCATTACTGGAATCGCCAGCAAAAGCTGCCAATCATGTTCGATTCTCAGGTAAAATTAATTTGCTGGCACAAAATAGTAATAAAAAAAAGTAATAGTTAATACAGTTTTATGTGACTTTAAACGTATTGAGTAAAATTAATTTATGGCATGAAAAGTAAAAATTCACGTTTATTATTTTCCAAAAGCTATTTGTGACATCGGATCGGCTTCATTTAAATATGACATGAGAAGATTAACAGAAATCCTCGCACTGCCAAAGGCTTGGTACCGCAGGACTCTGGCACGACGATTATTCCTTGGAGAAGAGATGGCCGGAGATATACTTACTGATTCAGGTTTGTAGCAGTTACACGTCAATTTGTTCTGAAACAAATGAATAACTGAATCATATTTTAAAAAGTCATCGAATACCATTTAACGATATTATTTACCAAATTAATTACAGTATGGTCCGTCTATGCCCCCTCAGGTGTGCATGTGTTTTAGAGTATAGTTCTGTTCTTTTTGTTTACCATCCTCAAATTGTAATTCGTATTATTTAAACTACCAAATTACTTTTGATGTAACTTGATTTAATTTCTTTCTGATTGTGATAATTGTACTGTTCATTTTTGACGGTTTTTGCGGTACTTTGCTACTGGTCCTCAAACGTCTTTGAAGAGGGCTTTTCTACTTCTCATTAAATTGAGTCCATGTACTTGTATTGTGTACATATATATGTAAAAAAAATGTTCATCTACTAAATACTTAACTCTATATTGACATTTTCAATAAGCAGTAGCTCAGAGGAAGCCGTTGACTAACAATACCTAATGCAATTAAAAATTCTGACTAAACTTTTATCAAACTTGCTTTACAGATGGGGACAGTGATAGCTGTAGTTCACTACCATCTCCAGACTCACGCTTCTTCAGTCCTTTCTCCGAGGGTCGCGGCAGAGCACAAACTACATCTGCACTACATACATCTCACATAGATCCAGCAATCAACGCAGTCCAAAGCCAGCACAGAAGGGTCAATTCTGAAAGCAAGAATATACCAATCAATTTAGACTTCAAGAAGGAACTTGATGATCTAAATCCAAGCAGAACTCCCTCTGGTATAAACAAATCCACGTTGACGTCCTACATCATATTTCACAATAAGATAAAAAGTTTGATTTGAGCTTTACAAATGAAGTTGGAAGCTCAAACTTGAATAGTGCAGCCAATTAGCATACTATAACATCTGCATCTTATTCATCTTGTAGGGTCAGGATCCAGTCCCCAGTCACCGTCAGATGAACAACAGGGAGGGATACCACGCCCGCTTGGTCAACCGGGTAAAGCCAAACAGACTCCGGTATCTAGTTTAGCACGGGAACCTATGAAGATGTACGAACATCTGACGAGAGGTTCCAGTCAATTTAGTACACCTGTTGTGCCTGGAAAGAAGATCAAAGAGTGGGAGACTTTGGTGCTGTTCGCGGTTAATCTGTCAAAGTTGGACGTAATGGTTAACATGAGTAACGTCATGGGCAACACTGTGTAAGTAGACTGTGTGTACGAGTTTTTTTAAATCAAGAGTAATATATCTTTGATTTAATCATTATGGTTTATTTTATTTTTATTTGCAAACAGGTGGGCTACTACAGACTTGAAATCACAAGGAAGACTATCAATAGACAGTAGTGGCACAAAAAATGTTAATATCTCAGCTGGTTTGGGTGGATCTAAACTAGAGGCCAGAGGAGGTATCGTTGGTGGATACATAGAACTGCACCAACTCCATTCATACTGTAAGTTTAAAATTGAAATCCTAAAAAGTATTCATTCAATTGACATTTACCTGTAAATTATAAACGTAACTGCAACAATAGTGTAGCCAATCTTAACAATGATTCAACAGTACATGCAATGTTGTCCCTTTACAGTCCGAGTGAATGAAGACCCAGGACATGAACCAGACCACAAAGCTGGTGTAAAGTTCTTTACGTTAGAGTCCAGATTGGATTACATGGGATCGAGTGTGCTGATGGGTAGGATCTCTGATGTAGGAATGGAACTTAGTGACGAATGGAAACTGGACACTCGAAAATCATTTCAACCATACGCCACAGCAAAAAGGTTAGTGCCGTTTTATCATTCGCCTTATCTTTCACAATGGCACATGTACAATGGGTCAGGAGAATAAAAGAAAAAAAAATTGTACTCTTGCAGCTCAGATGCAGAAGTCCTGGTTCATGTGGACTTGGGTTGGGATAAGTTCCATCTAATGATTTCTAGATCTACGACTCCTGATATCATTAAAATGGTGTCTAAAGTGGAAGAGTTCCTGTCGCAACAACTGCACAGCAGTAAACGTGTATTCATCTCGATGGGTCCACTTACCACAAACAAACCCATCTCACTGAAGAGCAAGAGCTCCAATGATGATGGTAAGTAAAACTTATTACTGATATGTATCCCTTCATCTATAATTTTCAGAATGCATGGGTAGAGTTTGAAAATGGACATGTGTTTCACAAATAATTTACATGTATTTTTTCTGCCAGCCTCGTGGATTGCAGAGATACGTCATCACAGACACTGGCAGAGAGTGTTGGAGTTAGTGTCCGGCTGTAAACTGTCCATGTTAAACTTCACTCTGCCAGACTCGGGGACGAGCCTTGGAGGATCAGTCAGCCTTCATGGAAACAACCTGACGTTGGCCTGTTTCCATGGTATCAACTTCCGGTCAAAATCGTGGGCTCTATTCACACTGGCTGAGCCGAACATTTGCTTTGCTACTGGAGCTCAAGATGGAATAAATGCAGGTTTGTTCAGTTACTCCGAAATGATTCGGTTTGACAATTCTATGATATTAACGTAGTCCATTGTTTGTTGGAGTTTGCTTGAAGACTATAATTATGCTTGCAGACGAGGAGAAATGTACGGACATTCAGGAAAATCTCACGTTTCAACTCGGTCACACTAAAACGAAAAAGGTTCGTGAAAAACACATGGCTACTATTCTGAAGGTGTCTCGAGGGCACTACATGCCTCCGCCATTCACCTCTGTGCAGGAATGGTTTCATTATGCCTTTGCAACGACTGAAATCAAAGGTAAATATCTGCGTTTCATCTGTTGATTTGCATTTCTCCAGTAGATTAAAATAAGAGGAAGCTGAAAATGTTCTTTTAAGAATGACATGTTGTAAATTTGTTCTTCGTAGATTTGGACAGCTTTCCTCAAGTGGTCCGACAAGATATTGAGAGTCCAACCGAGAGACGAAGTGCGAGCAGGAAGAGTCAGGAGTACAGTCATGAAACGGAGATCATATTTGCGTTGCCTTCCCTGCAGATGAATCTGCAAACCAAACATGTGCAGGACGAACATCCACCACGAGAAGACGGTTTGTACATTACAATAACTCATTGCAAGTGGACGGGCATGAACCTGACGTAGAGACCATCGCGTAAAGTGTTTATCTTCTGTAACATGGTGACTCCACAAAAAACGTGAAAGCTTCCTGAATGAGGCTTCACAATTTAAAGGAAAATACCGCCTGTAAGAAGGAATGGGATCTGAGCTCTAAAACAGTGAATAGTGTGCAGTCTTTACATGAATGTCAATTAATATTCTTACAGAAAAGAAACCAATTGTTGAGTGCAGCTTTCACACAGAGTTTGATGACCACATATTTGTTGCTATGGATGCAGAACTGGTGCTGTTTCTTCACGATCTTGTGACCAGTTATGTCAAAGAAAAAGATAAAGGTACCTCTTCCATGTGGTTTAAGACAACTGAGACAATTGAGCTTATTTAACGTTATAGTAATTTACATTAAAAATTATGTACATGTACTTATTCCTTAGACGTGCAAGACGGTAAGTATTTTTGCTATCTGTCAGGCATCTTGTCTTTTTTTAACCTTAAAATAACTTTGTTCAAATGCAGTTGAAATTTTGATCGGTTAAAATTTGAGGAGTTGCATGGCCTGTTAATCGTATTGCAGTCGGTCAAATGTCGCAGACCCATCCATGTTAAACTCGTTAAACCCGTTTATTGCATTACAAGTGATTAAGATTTAATTTACGTTGCTTAATGTTTCAAGGTGTAAGGACTTCAACATTTGCCTCACGAGCACGATCACCAGAGAGTGAAAAGAAGTTGATAAGTGACCCAACATCAGTACTGAAACAAGATTACAGGGAGTTCTCTTGTGTCTACTGGAAACTTGAGCCAACCGTGAGGTATTGATAGATACACTTGTTCGAGCTCAAATAAAAAAGGCGATGCGGAATTTAATTGTAATTGATGAACAGACCAGAAACATGCGATGCAGCCCTTAAATGCAAAATAGAAGTGCGGATATTCGTGTACAATTTACGTGGAAACAAATGTACTGTCGGTGTACAACCAAGTGCTTCCGTTTGTTGTATTTTCATTTAGATGTCTAAAAACGTTGATTATTACACATTTTAGGCTAATATCCTGGGCGGGAAAGCGAATAGATCCAGTTGGTGTTGACTACATCTTGCAAAAACTAGGCTTTCAGCATGCCAGACTTACAATACCCAAATGGACGCAGCGAGGTGCAATGGATCCGCTTGATAAGGTGCTATCAATGCTGACCTACAGGATTATCCAAGTCTTGAAAGAACCCGAGAAAGAATCAGAAGAGACCAAGTAGTGACTTTAGATTCCACTTAGAATACGAATTACAATTGTTGATAAAAGGTAGGAAAAACCACTGTTGTCAATCAATACTCTCGTTATATTATGGTGCTACAAGTTTTGATTATTAAATAGGTGAGTTTAGGTGGTGGTTTAGGGATGCCTAGATTAAGCTGTTGTTGATAACTCCCTTTATCGGTCCGGAGTGTCTTAGCTTAAAAGTAAGTAGGAAAATAGCAGTGTGTTGATGTTATTGATATCTCTGCAACTAACGCACCCGAGCAGTATTAAAGAAAAAAAACTCAGTTGGTTTATGTATCGAATTTTGTAAAATAGTAAATTGGTTGCTCATTTTCGTCATATTAAATATCTAAATGCCAGGAAGCATAGTTACCTGCTCACAGTAGTTATGTCGTACATAGGCAATTAATATCTTCAATACGCCTAAACTAAGAGAAACAGGGTATCTATTGCAACTTTTATGTAAATATTATCAAAAGTTTTTATATATAGTAGAATAAAAAAGACAAAAATATATGACAAGTATTGGCACACACCAATGTTGACCCTGTACGTATGCAAGAGTTTGAAATTGAAATACACTGATTATAATACCCTGGAGGTTCTAAACCAAATATTTTTATAGATGCTGTCATCAGTTCTGTTGTATCTAACCCTCGTCATATAGTACATGTAGCTTGATCTCCACCAATAGACTAATTACGCTAGTCTATAATCAGTGTGATAATTGTAGTGTAAATAAGTCATGTTGTCTACGTACATGTAATTTATCACAACTTTGCAAACCACACAAGGTTGTCATGTTGGTTGGAATGTACCTTGTCCCATTAGTAATTCAGCTCAAATTCTACACGTCACGTGGCAGTTGTGTGAAGTGATCTCTAAATCATACAGTAATATTCACTGCCCCTTCTAATTCTTTGTTCTCTAGTCAAATTTACACGGTAATTGGTTTTAGCTCTAATGTACAATTTTTAGTCCAATGTTTGTGGTATGTACTCAGAATGCACTGCGTCAATAACAGAGCCCAACAGAATTACTAGTGTATACATACTATGCAGATAGTAATTACAGAATGACTTGTAGTCGCATTTTAACATCTTTATGTTCATGTCGTGCAAGATTTTCCCAGTCTTGAGTAGTTAAACCCACCGTGATAAGTTGACTGTGATAATAGTTGTATTAATATATTCTCAAGTTCGTGCCATTTATAGTTGTGACATAATTTCTGTAAGAGAAGATAAAGCTTGAATTTCGTGTCAAACGTGACTAACTTATTCAAAGCAATAACTTTCATTCGAAAGGTATCGTTTGTTTGCGCTTTAAGGAAGTGAACCGAAGAATTTTAGCGCATAAAATATGAAAATCACCAGCGGTATAAAGTTGCTCACATCATCAAACATTTTTTTACCTCCATACAATTCCATGTGTTGCAATGTGTCCTAATTAATTCGTTACCACATTCTATTTCCTTTTAGAGAATGTATGAATATTGACCTTAAATGTGCCAGTCATGAGAAATTAGCAGAACGGAACCCTGTTAATGTATTGAATAGGCTGTGCATAGTATCAAACATTTTAGAAGCTGCTCATATATTTTTGTTAATGCGAACTTGGTTGTTTTCTCATAAATGTACATAATACTTGTCAAATAGTAACTGGTGAATTTATAAAACTAGAAATCTTGTCTAATAAAATATACAATCACAAATATTTTTAAATGTATTTTATATCAATAACTGGCACAACAATGGAATACGTATCAATGGATCACCGGCGAACAGTAACTCTTTAATCATACGACCAACTTTTCGTCACAGGTCCGCTACAAATTCTGTTATATTGCAATTATCAGGCTCCTTGTTTATTCTAAATTTCGATGTCTGCGTCACTATGACATTCAAGTTTTTAATTTGTGACTACCAAACTACCTAAAACGCCACCAAAATGCAACACTACAAATTTTGAATCTTGTATAATGTTCAAAACAATTGCCTACTGTGCACTAATCGAACGAGTTGGAATGAACATTTATTGCCACCAAAATACGTCTGTGAAACTAGAGCTCAAATATTTTCGATATATTGTCAACCATATCCTGTGCATTGTCTTTGTAAAACATGAAGAAGCCTTGAACCAACGCAGGGCTGACAGGTCGTCCATCCATTAATACTAAATTTGCAAATTCCGTGCGTCTGTTTTCTGGTTCATCCGGATAGAATCTTGCAAACATTTGTTCCAACTGGTGTGCCGTACAATGTCCTATGAATTCCTTCCTATCAACTCTCCCTGGTCTGATTAAAGCTGGGTCAAGCCTGAAAAGAACATTTGTATCAATAATCGTTCATATTACATGTCTTCACTTGTATGTACTGTGCTGCAGTAGTTTGTTATGACTAGTGTGCTATAGTGAGGGGTACCCCGGGTAAATAAAGATACTCCCACCGTAGCACAGCTTACATTCAAATTCAAACT
>JBCAUI010522122.1:0-11830 GCA_038406195.1 Haplosyllis anthogorgicola | reverse complement strand
AATGGAGAATGTAACAACTCCTTCACAAAGTGCACACCAATCCCTCACATCATTCACATAGTTCGCCGGGCCTGATAGTGTAATGCCATAGCAAACTTCTCTTTAAAGTTGCAATTGTCGACTTGGTTTAGTTTTTTCTTATGACATTTTGGTGGTAATATCTCAGTTACCCCTCTACGACCAACCATTTTGTGGAGAAACTGCCACCCCCGTTTTGGACCTAGGATAACTCTGTAGTATGAGCCTATGGTATATTCAAAAGGCAATTTTTAAAGAAAAGTTTGCTTCATGGAGATTTCGCTTCACACAATTACAAAAAGGCTAGACTGTTATTAGAGCAAAATACAATCGTTACAGCAAAACTGTGATGAAGATTTTAGAGGGATTCCAAATGGCCTTTTGAATCATTTGTTGAATTTATAGAGTTGCAGAATTCTACTTCTTTTTTATTCAATAGACTATGAATTTATTTCGCTTTTGGCACTTCATCTTCATGCTTTCATGTAAATGCATATTTCTATAAATGTATTTATCAACAAAGTGTATTTTAATTAAGGTGCATTCTTTAATCTCAAATAATGATTTCATAAATTTAGCCAATTGTTAAAGGAATACATTTTCATCTAAATTATAAATTACTTATTTTTGTAATTCTAGTCAATTTCAGTTTTGAGTATTTTTAACCGTTGTACTTTCTTCCTTGGTTCAGTTTCACAGAGAACTATATGCACGAGTTCAAATCGGACGAAACTAAATGTAAAGCTAGTCTTTTCCCGAAAGTGAATGCAAAGCTAGTTTCTTCCCGAAAACAAAAATGAATGGGGTTGATTTACTTCATCAAAATCTTCAAATCGGAATTGCTTCACATGAAATTGCATTTATTCACCAAATAACGAATAAGTTGTCACTCATAACAATGTGCAATCAAAAAGTAACAAAAAAAAATTGTTGTATAAAGAACGCGTATGTTGAACATGATATGTACGTTTTCAACCGGATTGCAACTTCGTGTAAATAGTTGTTCTGTGGGTGTACTCGTGTTGTGTACTCGTCCGTTGATGTCGTGCACGCCATGTCTGCAGTCTACTCAGTTCAGTAAGCGAGGTACGTAGCTTGTATTTCACACCCCTCCACACCCAACCCTCCCCCAAACCCCAACCCTCGACCCTTGACCCTTGACCCAATACCTTAACCCTCAACTCTTACCCAACGTTCAGTTTACTTCTTCAATTTCTATCTTCTTTCTTCTCTTTGACATCCAATTCTTTCCTTAAAATCTGTACTCCTTTTCCCTTTCATCTTCCTGTCTGTCTGTCTGTCTGTCTGTCTGTCTGGCTGTCTCTCTCTCTCTCTCTCTCTCTCTCTCTTCCTTACACCTCAACAACCTCTACAATATCAAAAATACTGACGGACGGGTTTGAGAAGCTGTGGTTGAATGTTTGTGATTGTCACTAAAAGATATGTATATACACAGAGAAAGACAAACAGACAGAAAGAGAGACAATTTTACCCAACTCTTGACAAGTGTATCTTGATATGAATGCATGGTGTACATGCTGAAACGTAAACATTATGGACAGTACTGTGGAATATTCAACAGTTTTCAAAGGAATGCATGCACAGAGGCGTAAACTTCAAGTCCTTAAATCTCTATCGGTTCTTTTTCTGTCTTTTTCTTTTCTCTCCCTCATAGTCCTCAACTCCCCTCACACGTAGCCAGACATGCACCGGCAGAACCTTGTTTTCATTTGGTCCTAGTACTACAGTTGCTTGTGATTGGTTCATTTGGTCAAGTCAGCAATGTTGTCATATACCCCTATTATCGCTCACCTTCTGCAGAGTACAACTCTTATCTTTCAAAGAAAAATTATATAAATTCTGTTCGTCCCTCTTCAAAATTAAATTCAAATAATTAGCAAAACTGGAGATATGTAATTAACAAACTGAATTAAGATTGTCAATGTATGACATAATGGTATCTGCCTGTGTTTCACATTCAAACACTCTACAAACCAAAACAGAAATACTAAAATATGATTTCTTACCAAATTGCAATAAATAAATAAATATTGTGAGAACTACTTTCGTCAAAATCTCACAGTAAAGGCTAAAACGGTTGTTTTCGCCTTGAGTATGTCACGTGACTTGTAGAGTGTTTGATTGGAGCAGGGATAGTTTTCCAGAGGCACCCATATCTACCAAGCACATATGCAGTTTTCTGGTTAACGGTCACTAAACTTTCAGACACCTTTTTTGGGCCACAGAAATTGATAAATGAATTTTCATTTTTACAACATGAAAGAACGATTAGTTTCAGATCACAGGTTTTATTTGCAAGAATGCATTGTTGCAGCAAATTAGTTATAATGATTCATGGTAACGGATCTAAAAGTTCCCAGGATCTTTGAAAAATACCTAAACCATAGATTACATCTGCTATTTAGTTGACGCATGCCTACAGTAAATGCTATAACTTTTGGAATGTGTTGGGGGAAAAGAACTGTTTGCTGCACACAACAGTTCTATCGTTATAAAATATTCAATAGACCCCTACTAAAACAATAAAAAATTAATGGGGGCGGGGGAATGAAGATTTTTTTACTGGAGGAATACAATCTCCTCGAAAATTAACTGGAAACTAGACACTGAAATATGACTTAAAATTTAAAGAAAACTTAAATTTAAATTTTCAAAAATAAGCTACACAAAAAGGCCCAATTGAGTGCGTATGTTGCTTGGCCGGCACGGTGCCCCTGGGAGTCTACAACATGTACTTTTGACCACCACCGCCAGGGTGGGGAATCTGCAACGGATTTATGCTTAAATTTTCCAATTTATTCTGGGGTGCAAAATCATATGGCCAGAGAAAGGCAATTAGTCATGACCAATCATGACAAATTTGAAACAACTCAATCTCAGAAGTTACCAGGAACATAAATACGAACACACACAGACCGAATCTACGAATATTGATGATCCAGTAAGAATAGATTTAACATGGAAAGTTACTCCCTTTCAAGATGAAAAATGTATTCCAAATTAAAAATGGGAAATAAATCCAGCGCCGATTCCCCACGCTGACCACTATGCCCGTGAGACCGCGGTCTGCACGCGTAGTATGATACCCCGCAGGGTTCTGGGAGTACTTTGAGTGTGGCGTGCACGTATCAATCGGCGACCATGACCGGTACTTCGCTGACCCCGAGGAGGAGGACCCGTACCACCGGAGTAATATACTGTTTGGGTGTTTGACTGCAGCTAATGGTCTGCGTAATAGCTTCGTTCTGGTCCAGATCTCTCGCTTCCAGCAGATCATCGGTGTCTATACGTTACAAGCCCCGAGCGAAGTCGCGAAGGTAAGACGGCTTATTTTGGGGTATGAAATTTAATAAGACCATTAAGTATATAAGGAGAAGTTTAGCACATTAATCATAAAAATAGCGGATCCATCACATACTTGAATCAAATCTATCACACTAGTGGCTCAACTACAGCCGAACCCAGATCAAATCTGGACAAAGACATTATTCCATTATGTATGCAGAAATTTACATCATGTAACATTCCCAGATTTTAGAGGAGTAAACCACGGATTCTTTCTTAAGAGCGTAAAACACTCATAACTGTTTGCCTCAATATTTCTGCACAATGTTTCCTTAATCGGTTATTGGGTCTGACGTTTTTATTCGTTAGACACACAACCAGCAGACTGTCAAATGTATGTTAAAAATTAGGAAGTGCTTTACAGTACAGTAAACACTGATTAGAAATCTGAAGTTATTGGCTTTCGGAATGCTTTAATCTCTATTCTTGTATAATTCAGTAAATAATATAATTTTTCATTTCAGAGCACCTGGTTGACAAAACTACGGGAATCACAGGACAAATACAAGGACGCCTTGCGCCGCGGTCAGGACGGCGTAACCCCGGCGTATGAACAGCCGTGCCCATCCTCCCCTCACGTCAAGATGCCTTCAGTCCTCAAATCCAACCTGCCACCCACCGAGAAAGGTGCCTCGGCCCCTGAGGCCGCGTCCAGCGGTGCTGGGGGTGACAGCATAGTGGTGGAGGCACAGATTGAGCCGGGGGCGTCAGGTGGAGCCGGGGGCGGCGGACCTCGCTCCCCTACTACAACGGACTCGTCCGCGGATAGCAAGTCATTGGACCCGGCCAAGCAACTTCCTGCTCTGACGGCCCTGTGTGACAACGCTAGCACGGTGTCACTACCTGTCTCCCCTCCCAAAAAGGACACTGGGATCACCGGGTTTATACGACACGGGTCACTCAAGAAGAAGTTGCCCTCTGAGAAAAAGGTGTCCATCTCTCCCCCTCCCTCCCCCGCAGGCGGCACCAGGGGGCGCTCAAAGAGGCTGGGTACTCTCAAAGCTTTACACGAAAAAGCCAAATCAATGCATGCTATGTATGTATAGCAGTGAGAGACTTAAGGAAGGTAGCTGCTCCTTAAGGTTACAAAAAGGTTGATGAGGAAGACTAGGAGTTCAAGAAATATTGGCCATTTTTAAAACAAGATGCTTCAATCTGGAAAATTTGTAGTTGTCACTTGGTTTTTTAAGTGATCAGTATTTCTTGATATGTTAGTGATAATAAGAACTACATATTAAAATATGGGTGCATTTTTATGACAACATATTCTATTCCAGAAAGCAATGTCTTTTATGTATATCAAATTGCACCCTATTTCGCAATATGGTTGTTACAAACAAAACACACTTTCTTGAGCTACATAACTATTTTGGAAAAGATGAACGAACCCGTTAATATTTCCATAGAATTTTGAAAATGAAAAGGCCCTTGCAATTAGCAACAAAAATAATAACCAATGCAAATGATAAAAACTACAATATAATAGATTTTTCCAAAGAAAAATGCTGCTAGAGAAGTGACAACAAAACTAGACATTCCAATTTTGACATGTGATGACAAACTTTAAATTGTTTTTTCATCAGCATCTTCAAGTCATTCTTTTAGAATGATTGTAGAATGATTCTTGTAGAATTGAAGGGAAATTAGTAGCAGAAATTTATTTTTGTAAATCTAGTGAATTTGGACGTAGTTTAAGAAGATATGGTGGGCCGGGTGTTTAATGGCGGCAAATACTAGGCTTTCACGCATATCTTTTAAATCTTGTATTATCACCCACCCCAGAGCACTTGTACATAGTCACAAATTCCTGTAAATCACCACCATCATCATCATCTTCATCATCATCAACATCAGTATCATCAACAGTTCAATCTGCCTTATTCATCAAACTCATAAAAGCACTTAATTTTTGTCATCATGTGTCAAATGTTCACTGAACGAAAAACCATGGACATAATGAGATGAAATGAACAAAAGGGTCTCTTTAAAGACTTATCAATAGAAGTAAGTTTTCAGTCGATACCTTTACTAAGGCGAAAAAATCAATTTACTGTACATTTCAGCCTTACAAATTGCTTTTGCTGGGGCTTTGCACACAAATTCAAGCTGTGACCTTGCACGAAGAAATTTAACAGACAAATTGTACGACGTCATCTGCAAAGAATCTGACGTAATGCAGGACGTCATTTCGAACGTTAAAATGTTCGCAACTTTCTTAATTTTCCAATGTTGCACACTTTAGCCTTAAATGAACCAAGATACTTCCTAACCAAAATCTAAAGCAAATTGTTTCAAATTTAAATACCAAAATCAACAACAATAAAGAGTGATAGATAATAAATTGTAAACATATTTCTAATTATATCTAATTAGACTATGTAAACATTTGTAATTGGGTCAAAAAGTTAGCATTCTACAAATTTATATTCAAGATATAATGTGTATATATTACAAAGTGTATAAAAGTCTAATTTGTACTGTTTTGTACTTTGTGAATTATTGTGCAGCTTAGATTATTTTATTGTAAAGTATTTTGTATTTTCAAACTGTCTAATTAATTAACTTAAAACAAATAAAACAAAGTAGAAGAATTAAAATTGAGCAACAAGAAGCAAAGATTAACCATGGGACCAGTAACCTAGCAACCAATAACTTAGTAACCATTGTAGCTTTGTATTGTATTGTTTGTTATTGATTGCAATTAGTACAACATTAATTAATAATTAAGTAGGTCAGATAAACATGCATATGTGTTGTTTAATACAAATAAAACATGAAGACTTTATTTATTCTGTTGAGGGCATTAGTAAGATTTAATTAATGCTCATTTTAATGGGTAAAATAAATTTTAAGAAATTTCTCATAATTTTTGTACAAAGTAGATAAATTAATCATTTTATTATGTGTCCTTGCTGAACAAGTTGATCCATTGATTTAACAATGTTTCGTTTAAATGCTTTGTTGCCTGATATATGAAAAAGCATAGTGAGATTTAAGGGAAGGTATTCATACATTTTCAATTTGAGGAAAACATTAATAGAATTTATTAGGTATTGTAATTGGTACCATTTTATCTAATTTGTAAAAAGAAAATTTGTCAGTTGTTTATTCTTGTATTTTGTATTTTCTCAACATGCAGATCAATGCTATATATTTAATATTTTTTATTTAAATAAATTGTTTGTTAATTGCAAATTTGATTAAATGGGTTAAGCACAAGAATTGTTATGGTGTCGCAAATTTGATATTTAGTGCATTCTGCCAATCGAGGTTTTTCGAGATGCTTTTGGAAATCCATTAAATAAGAAAAGATTTAAAAAATGAGACTTTAGGAAAATAAAAATATGCCTAAGTTGTCTTCATACATATAATGTTGCCATTTTGTGGAGAAACGAAATTTGTAAATTACAATACTATGAAAATGACGACATTTTTCGATGTTTTCTTGTACTAGGTACCAGAGCAGCTATTTAAGGTTGCCACTCACAGGAATGACAATATGTGACGTCACTCATTGACCCCTTGTATTGTTTCAAAGTGTACCCCTAAAGAAGTATGATCTTACTTTCACAAAAAAAGGGCAAGCAGGGTGTCAAAAGTTAATGAGCCATGACATTTAAAGGTGTCTTGTTTAGTAGGGGTCACTGCTGACTTTTTATTATGAATTATTAAAATCAATTTGATAATGTTGAGAGCTTCTTTAGCTCTCATTTATCTTGCCTAAAATTTTGCATTATGGAAGTCTATAATACAATAAAATTTGACATAACTCTACCACCTCTTTCTTAGAGTAATATCAAATTCCCATTGACTTCAATGCTTTTGATGGTCATATTTGCTATTGAATTACTCTTTAATGTGCAGGTGAATTCTGCTATAACTTTGTTTATTTCATTCCCATGTTATTTGTGATGAACAGTGAAATATTCAAGTCATTGTGACTCTTGTAGACAGCAACCTTAATCCCAAAATATTCTCAATGCGTAAATTTAAATTTTAAACGGTTGCAGAAATTCAAATTGAGAACATTGGTGGATTCGAATGGTAACATACACATTCTGGTGTTAACATACAATTTCTTTAAACATTCCAAAAACCCGTTGTTTCGACAGCAGACATGCCGCTGCAATTGACAGCCAAGCAACATTTAAAATGTCGCTTCTCACTTAGGCTAAGTATCACTTTTTTTTAACCATCATCGATAATTCCATGCTGTATGGCAAGCATTTACCATTTGTTCGTAACCATATTGTGACAGCTAAACATCGATAAAGCAAATAAAATTATAATCAGATTCTGAGGAGAAGATAAATTTACACAGTGATACCTAACATTGACTAACAATGTACTTGAGAACCGAAGTGGTGACAAGACTTAACAATATTCTGCACAAGAGAAAACGATTCTATTCTTTTTTATTGATCTATGTGTCACTCAATATTGTATCAAACGACAAATATTTCATAAAATATGCAATAGATGGTATCCATTTTAGTATCCATTAACGTCAATGACATTTTTCACAATATCACAGTATCACAGTATCCCAAAATAAAAAAGTTACTTTGGTAAAATAGGTAACTTGCTTTGTCCATTGTCAATGATAACTCGAATTCGATAATGGTTTTACCGACGTCAGTGAGTAATGACTCGTTTGGTCTTCTCGTCTCTAGATCTCCAGCGCACGTTTGAAACTGATTGTTTGAGGCGAATATTCTTACCAACTCTTCTTAAAACTAAATCCGTATTTAGATATTTCCCCAAATTACTACTACTAATAACACACTCTGCTAAAGAAACAACTATGTAACAAAAACTTTAAACAAGACTTTACCTATTATTCTACGTTGAATTTTTTTCTTTGTCACGAAATTACATGGTTACATGTGTAACATTCCTATGAAAGAGTATTATGTACGGACCTCCTTTTCCGGAAAATTAAAGACAGCTATCCTGTGACATATTCGTCATGGTGCAGTTTTACGTTTATTTCTCGCCACCAAACAAGAAATAAAGTCCATAAATTCCAGTACTGTAATGATGCTGGCTCCAAGACATAAGCCAAGTTGTCCACCCAGATCAGCTGAATGAGAAATGGAAGTAATCTAAATTAGCTACATGTCAGGGAAATCAACAAATTGTGGCTTATCTCTGAGTTTGTAATGGAATGGTTACGTTACGTCTTGTCTAAATTTTGCGTTTCAGTGCAAACATTTAAAACAATTTTTGATCAATATTTAGCAAGTCATACTACATGATTTCAGAATTCAATCATTAAAATTTCATACTTACACCAGAAATTTCCGAGTGTGTAAGACGCAACTTCTCTGATGTAGTTATAGTTGAGCTCTTCGAAGTAGATTCTAAGTTCAAGTATATTATCCCTGGCAAATAAAGAAATTACAAGCAAAATTACACAAAGAGAAAATGTATTAGGAAGAAATTTCACTGCGGTAAAAGAGTGGTCGGCGAGCAATAGATATTTATTGGAGGATGGGGAAATTCCGACGAGGTTTACCTTTGTTACTCGTGTCAAGAACTGGTGTACGAGTAACCTCAAAGGTGTATACCGACGGAAGGGAAATATTTGTCTTGTGTTTCCTTGCTAAGTTTACAACAAAACTCTGCGCCTTTGTGCGTACCATTAGCCCAGCATGGAGGATTTTGTTCCAAACCTTTTCCAAATTAATATGAATTTATCAAGGTACAGTACTGCTTTGAGAGGCCACCCTTACCCACACAGTACACAGAAATCGTATCATTTTCGAAACGAAGAGAACAAAGGATAGAACGAAAGAATTTCACTCAGTGCTTTAAATGAGCTATTGTTAAACTTTTGATATTGTTAATTGTTAAATTCCGTGTACTGAATGTAAATTGACCCAAAATGACAGATGGCCTCACAAATCAGTGATGATTTTAATGAATATCTAAAAGAAAACATAAGAAAAGAACCTTCTTGGCCATAAATGCCAGGTGACTGCACAAAGCAGCGGCTTGTTAAAGCATGTTCTACTGTATATCATTCATATTGTAACAAACCTGACTGTATCTTCTGACAACCCGAAAGACGCCTTGATATCATCCAAGATGGGCTGAGAGGGAAAGGCCGCCTGAGATATACTGGCATGATAGTTGTTCTTCATACACTTGTCCTTGCAGTCGCATTTCTCATAAAGCCTTTCTTCAAAATATCTGACTGAAGTAGAGAGATGTACATTTAAATACAAACTGAAAAACTGAATAGAAAAAAATATGCTCTGTCACCATAACATTTATATGTGTCAGTCCAACTTTTTTATATTACGACAATTAAATTCCATCCTGTTCGTTTTACTAAAACAGTGTCGACTATTTTATTCTTCTCAAAAAGAACAGGTAAAAACGACCATTCCTTCCTGAGCTGATGAAAGTTAGTTTTACCATGATTTGTTGGGTCATCTATTTTAAACGCCTTACTTTCGAAGAGACGGACTTAGAACTTTACTTATACACACATAAAAGTTAATAAAATTGATACAATACCCTCTGCCGGACTTGCACAGGCAACAGCGGTGGATATGTTACATGTTCGATGTGTAAGAGCTACAAAATAAATTCGATTACCTTTGAATGTGTGTGCATAAGTTGGGGATAAATTGCTCGATACTGTTTGTTTTTTAAGAAAGCTGTGCATATCATAACGTAAAGAATATTACGTACGGACAATCAGGTTATGAAGGCACCCACAGGTGTTTAAAATATAATCAGCCAAACATTCATTCATGCATGCCGTCCTGTCGTAATTTTTGTAGAATTTTAGCTTCTTCTCAGCATGTTCCTCACAGCTAGCCTTCTCATAGGGCGGAGGAAGATTCTCCGTTTTCAGAAGTTTGACTGACACAAATGTTTCATAACCGGGCTTCACTACAAAAGCTCGCGCCTCAATGTCCGGAAAAACGCTGGGATCGTGGACCACAACCTGATAAATACAACATTTATACGTGCGTGTGAACATGCGTACGTGCACATTGGCCTTTGCGTGTGCGTGTAAGTGTACATGTGTACATATTCAACGTTATTTAAAACCATTATGTAGATTTAAAACATTTTACATTTCTGTAAAAAGTTTTTTTTTTTAAATTGGATCTAAAGTATCTATAATATATGTATGTATGCACACAACATGCGAGGGAATGTTACTAAATGTGATCTACTTATTTTTGCACAACGTCATAGATTATTACGTTTATTCCGAGAATTTTAATTTTATTCCAATTAATAAAACATTAACCTTGAAGTTAACATTAACATTAAAGTCTAAATGAAAGCAAACTCTTAAAATACCTTAAATCCTGCAGATAAACTCGGACCAAAGAAATATTCCGACTGGTTAACGTTCAGCCTGAGATGCAATCCTTGTGCTGCGCCTGTGCTGTACGTTTCATAAGATCCATGGTTTAAGACACGGTCATAAGAATTGAATATGTAACACCAGCCGTATGCGGTTGCGATTAGAGAGAAATTTTCCATGCAGTCGATTTTTGTCCCTCTGAATTTACAAAGTTGCATCATTTCTTCTACTGGCTGCACGTTTCGCAAACTTAGGTCTGTTATGTTGATTTTATCATGTTCTTCCGTAAAGGTAAGGCTTGACAAGTCTGGTTGCCCCATGGCCGGGAATCTCATTTTGAGGATCGTTTGAACGATTGGATCACTCTGGGTCAAAACGCTTTTTCTGTATGAATTTTGATTGCATATTGTTACGGAGGGAAAACCTGTAAAAGTTCAAAACATCTGATTAAAGAAACAATGCCTAAATATTCCAATAAACTGAAACAATTATTCACTATCCACATAAAATGACTCTATAAAACAAAACTAAAAGTAATCTTTTTTCGTTTATACAATGTTAAATCCCAAAATTCTCTTTTTCTGCGATATTAATTAAGAATTGGACTCATCTTAGTTGAACTCAGATGTATAAACTTATTAATTTACTTACTTATTGGTCTCTGTTCTCTGACTTCAATTCTAGTACTTTTAGGATATGATAGATATTTTATTGCCTGTTCTGTAATAAAATACACAAAAGTTGCCACCATGCTGAGAAAAAACAGGAGCCAGCATAACCTAAAACATAAAATTGATTGAAAAACTAACTACACTCAAAGACTGAGCACCTTCATTCTTCGTATTATTCAATAAAACATTGAATAATATATGTGAGTATCATGTTTAGCGCATGGTAGAAACGAGGATAGCAAATTGCAATTTACAGGCCCAGAATTGTAATAGATTTTACACTGTTGTCATCCTGGCCACATGCTTTCATTCTATTTACAATATTTATTTTGTGAATTCACCTGCCAATAATATAATTTCTATCAATACTGCCGGGGATAATACGGCTACGCACGTAGGCTCCGCCCACTATTTTACCCCTTTTATTAACCGCCAGCCCGCT
>JBCAUI010522111.1:0-11831 GCA_038406195.1 Haplosyllis anthogorgicola | reverse complement strand
TATTCACTTTTGTGTGTCTTCTCCCAAATATGGGTATGAGCATGTGGTGTCCATCTTGGAAATTCAAAGTCTCACTTGAAACAATTTTTATGTAGTAAATCAGCTTCGCAACATTTTAAAACATTGTCCAGGATGATCTCTGGGCATTCCTTTAGTTCACTTCTGACACCATGTAATAGTTCTTCAAACGTAAATGAGACAAAGTCTTGGTTTAAGTTTTAAGCTTTATTAGCCATTGTGGCATGCTCAAACCCAACAACAATGCCCCCTACCTGGGTTACAACGAGGGAGTACTCGTTAAAACAGAACGTTAGAAATGCTACACCCGCCTTACAATGTGAGAACTGCGAGATTTGCCTTGGATGACAATCGTCGAGGGTTAACTCAAAAAAAAAAAAAATTTATTTTCCGATCGAAGCAATTTACCATTGGCTGCTAACAGATTGACCCAATGGCATACAATGTGTACTAGGGATTTGGTCATGACACAGTATACAGAAATCTCTTCGAAACGAAGAGAACAAAGGAGAGAACGATAGAATTTCACGCTCTGCTTTTGATGTACAATTGATAAACTTCTGATACGAATTCCCTGTACTGACCAACATGCCTTTGTTGACTGTGATATCCATGTATAAGTGGTTATGTAAGAAGAGGTCCTGGCATTGTAGGCAATCCTTATCCTTTAACTCCATTGCCAGAAACGCATGTCAACGTTCTAGCTCTCATTAGTAACACATCGACATACCTTTAACTTCGTTACTTTTAAACACGAATCTTGTTGTCAATGGATAAATCATATGGTCGGTTCTAATCCAGTAGGGAACGAAGTGTAGCTTATACTTGTTGCACGTCAGGTGCTGTCATAATTTTGCAGCGGCAGAAAATTACTTATGCTTTACTGATGCACGCCATCACACAGTTTTAGTTTTATAAGACACACTTTGTACCCTACTGCTGCACTCCTGAATTTAGAATGCAAACATGAAGCTGCTGTTTTCGCAATGAATGATTGACAAACTTTTTATTTGTTCAGGTGACATGGATCAGTCGGCACATAATTATGATCTGATGCAAAGTACAATTGAGTTTGGTCAATTGTTTATTTAGAGATTGAACAATTGTGAAGATGAATGTCTCTGTCAAGATCAAAGGGACCAAATAAGTGAAATGCATTTAATGAGTGCACCCCTGTTGTTGAGTTTAAACTACGGAATTATTCATCAAGTCAGAATAGTAAAAGGTGCAGCGGTAGATTGGATATTGAATGTTTGTTATCAGTTCATAAAATTCAATGTCACGCAATTGCATCATGCCGTGTTTATCTTATAAACCTTCTTGCACTTTATATCGGGGAATTTATGTCAAAACAAAATGAGGAATTTTCAAATAGATGAGTGATGGTGTCTGATAAAATTGGCTTAGAATGTGATACGCTTAATCCCAGGCTAAAATTATTGGCAGAATTTAGCCCGAACCTACCCAAAAGGTTAATCGAATATTATGAAACAGTTAATGATAAGCTCAGCATGAAATGTTATTATTGCAAAGTTTATGGAGTTTTAATCCTGTGTACGAGGGCAATTGTAGTACTAAGCGATCACAGATAAGCAAAGTCAGACAGAGATAGATAATCGCAATCACATCGGAGGGTGAAATTCCTATCATTTTGAAACAATAGCACATTAAAAGCACAGCGTGAAAGTCTTTCGTTCTCTCCTTTGTTCTCGTCGTTTCCAAAATGAAAGTAATTTCAGGAGACGCATTCAATCGAGTTTTTCGGAAATTCGCTAAGTCGTCTAATTAGTAAACTCCGTGTGGAATTGATGTTTTGATTATATGTTCACCAAAATTTGATGAAAATGTTTCTGTTATAATCATAAACCATCAACATGATAAATATCATCCTTTAAAAGTTCATAGGCAGAAGAGTGGATGAAATATATGTGGAAGTAGTTTCCTTCCTAAGTTGAAAATTGGACACATGCATAGATCTAAATTCGCCATTAGAAAGATTAAATATGTTCGGCACGAATAAGCCTTAACAACTTGATTTCTCTGAATATCCAAGATAATTTGAAAACCTCAGGACATAAGTCTAGAAGCAGTAGAATAATAGGAATAATAGGAGTGATAAGACATGTAATGTCATGACGAATAAGCTCAGATGCGAACTAAATTCGAATGCACTCTTTTGTCAAAAATACCAAGAACTCCCAGTTAAATTTCTGTTGGTAACACTACGAACTAGCTGGAGTATTTTAAATACTTTCACCAGTGAGTGTAAGATAGAAGAAACATACAAGATGAACTTGATAATATTCTCATTAAAGACGGGTCAAAATGTACATCAAAGATATTTTATTTCATGCAGAAATGAGTATTTGCTTCGAGTCACCTTTCTTCCACGTTTGACATCTCTTTTATCTCTTAACGTTCTCCGAAAAAATAAGTGATAACAAAGAGGGACAGGTGTAAGCTTTCAAATATCTAAATGAGTTTCTATTTTGGTCAATATACAAAATACGCACTTGATGAGCAATGAACCGGGTGTGTTTTCTGTTCCTTTCTGTATTGTTTTAAACAAGTTCTTCTCTGTCTTAATTCAATTCAGAAAGAATGGTCCTTACCATATAAGATTTAAACAAAGGATGAAAGTCCTATTTGAAGACTTTCAGTGGTGCACTGTGTTGTTATAATTTTTTTTAGATTACAGAATCTGGTTTGCTGCTGTAACTGAAAGCAAATTACCAAAAATGGGAATTACATTTCATTTTTGGAACACGTAAATTTCATGCCATGTTTTTCATTTGAACAAAAACTTCTATATTGTTGCCAAAATGAGATAAAAACTGTTTTTATCTTACGATCAGTACACGGAATTCGTACCAGAAGTTTAACAATAGCGCTCAGCTTGATTTTTTTTCATTCTCTCCTCTGTTCTCTTCGTTTCCAAATTGATACGATTTTTTGTGTATTGATATGTGCTTTGTTTTCACAATATTTTAGGTAATCTAACATTTATATGATTAAAACTTATATAAGAAATATACAGGGCCAGGATGGCAATATTTAAAACAGTTACCCGGCTTTGTTCCTTGCTGTAAAGGCTGTGGATGCAATTCCAGAGGACCTGTGGATGAAGTCTACATTAAATAGAATTAAATGGTAATGAAGAACCAGAATGGTGGCATGTGACGTCTTTTTCTGTACACGGAATTCGTATCAGAAGATAAACAGTAGCGCATCAAAAGCACGGCGTTCTTTCGTTCTTTTCGTTGTTTCCAAAATGATACGATTTCTGTGTACTGCAAACATAACACATCACTGCACAAAAATTGTGTACATAAGGGTAAAATAAGGGATGAGAGGCCCCAAAAGGTTATCGTGTTAAAGCTCTGATATGATTTTGTGTACTCAATAGAGAACAAATAATGTATTTGTTTTTGAAGAAGCGCGGTCGTAATATCTGTCGCAAATCGAGAATCCCTATTGATGGCCTATGGAGCATGCAAAGAGGCCGGCATCTTCTAGTGCGAAATCCCCATAGGGTGACAAATATATTGGGTGTTTTGTAACGTGTATTCCTCAAATAAATAAGACATTCCACCATGGGCTACATGATACTGTTACCATGGGGCAGCAATAAACAAGTCAAAGCTGTAATGTTGCAGTAAGTTACAAATTGGAGAGCAGTTTCGTTGCAGGAACGACCATGGTGGTACTCCATGATTAACGATGTCCAATTAGTACACAAGATCTATGATCTATGATGAAGTATATGAGCAAATAATCCTGATATTTTGACTTTGCGCGATGTTTCACTGTCAAATTATACACTGCTTTCATACCGATACTGCCTTTAGTGGTCTTCCACTCAAACACAAGCCGAAGTACTGTTAAATATGTAAAAATAAATTCATGAACAATACCTCAGAAGTCGTGGGTTCGATCCCCGACTGGGGTCCCAAACTTTTTCAGCACAAATAAGGTATTGTTCATGAATTTATTTTCTACAATAAATGCACAGCCTGATGAACAATTATTATTTGTTAAATATGTGTTTAATCTTACACTTGTTCGTACTACTATGAATATGGACACTGGAATTTAAAAGCGTAAAAAGTTTGAATCCTGCACCAACATCATTAAAATTGTTTATTTGAAAGTGAACGCGGGTTGCTTTTGTTGGAATTTTTCAATTTTTTGATTGTGAGACACGACATAACTGACCTGTTTATTTTGAACTGTTGTACCGGATTACTCGCTTGAATACACATATAAACAAATGTTTTATCCATTTAACTGATGAAAGTTGGCAATTGGGCAATGTGTAAGCACTGATAACATTTGTGATGTAAACCCTATTGCCCAGTGTATGGTCACCGTTTGAGCAGTGTTGTGAAACATTTTTCCTCTAAGAGTAAACAAAAACAATCAACTTCTTATTCGAATAAATGGCCTTATTTGGGACACAAATTGTAAAACAAACCTGAGAAAATCTTATTTGCTCCCAGGATATCGGTGCAAATTATAGTCTAAGGGATTCCCGTCAATCAGTTGTTCTTTCTACTTTGCATATCGAGGAAATTTAGAGGTAGAAGAGTTTTACACATAGCACACACGAAATCAACCCGTTATGGAGGCACTTTGTATTTTTACAAACGAAAGCGAAACTACAACAGTTCTGAATGTTGGAAAAAAAAAAGAAGAATTTTCTTGCGAAAAATGCGAACTACCTGGGAATGCAAAGAGAAAACCTCAGCATAAATTTCAAATTAAAATGCGACTCTCATATACAATACATTTACCAATAATAACAACTCCAATAAGGAAACCTGATTTTTCTTTGGTGTTATCGCTTTAAAATCAAATGACGTAATCATGATGTTGTACGGTCTAAAATACATTCGAATAGCCAATTCTCGGTAAATTGCGCTTTCTAATAATGCAGCAGCGACTTGCTGCAAGTTGCCAGAAACCAAAGAAAACTTGAGATTCATTACGATGATATCCAACTGTTTATCCACTTGAGAAGTACAGAAATGAATGTTATCCCATTCTTAACATTACTTTCATTTTCCTCCGGGCACCAATGCTTTAGCAGTGACTTCAAACAAAGAAATATATTCACCACTGAACGATCTTTTTACAACACAGCATTAGCAATGTTGACAGACAGTCAAGTGTTGACTTTGGGTTTCAAAAGAGATAATTGCTTTTGAATGTTTTCTAATGCAGTTGCTGCCTTCAATATTGACATTTACAGCGAAATAGAAACGTAACGTTATTTCTGAGTCTACAATTTTAAATTAAAGTAGTTATTATCATTTAGTTCCTTTAGATAACCTTTAGGAGTTGGGTGCGTAACAACAAATATTATTTGCTATTATTACACAATAACATTAATATGACTTAGTATTTCGAGAAATTTCTGAGCTGTACCTTGAATTCAAAGTGAAACTGGTTTCCGGATTGATTACGGCAGAAACGGGAAAAGAAACCCAAATACCTGGTATCAGCCAACTGCACAATAATAACAAACAAATCTCCAGAGACGTGGACCATAAAAGACCAATCATGGTGGACGCAGCTCCTGAAATTTCTATCAATTTTGAAACGCACAGAAGAAAAGATAGAACAAGAAAATTCCACACTGGGAAAATGGATATGAGTAATGAATCAGAGTCCAATACAAGTGCAACAAACCCACTTCATTGGTCAAGGACTCCAACGTCAAGACCGTACTTGAGTCCGTCAAGGACAAGAAAGGCAAAATTCTAAAGGATCCAGACATCAGCCCACTTGCTCGATGAACCTCAAGCCTCCACATATCAGGGGCAAAGCAGCAGCTCCTGGAAAATCATCCCAGAATCAATTAAAATACATCAGAATACAAAATATACATTGGATTGAAGGCCCTTCAGGTGCTGCCCCCCCCCCGCCATCAATTATTTTTAACCAATGAACTTTTGTCCATAAACTTACTGTGGAAAGTCCAACAAATTATCACACACTTCACTTGTAATAGCAAAAATGACGAATTTCCTGACATACAATTTGAATTGCAATGAGAAGTTGTTGAGTTCTTTGAAGCAGCTTTTGATGAGCTATTGTTCCAAATGTGATAGGAATTTCATCCTCTGTACATTTCTTTGCGTTAATCGGATCATTGGATTCATTTACATTTATAAAAGTTGCTAATATTTTACTCCCTACAAAATCTCCCCGCATACACACATGTGCGCCACACACATACATGCGCACGCCACATAAAACACAAAACACATATATCCATCACATTAAGGTCTATTTTGATTATTGTTGTAACATATTTGCCCATTCATGTAAACAATATAGAACACCCAGTATATTTGTTTTTGATGGAGCGCAGTCCAAGTATCTGTCGCAAATCGAGAATCTCCCATTGATGGCCTATGAAGTATGCATAGAGGGCGGCATCTTCTAGTGCGAAATCCCCATAGAGTGAGAAATATATTGGGTGTTTTGTAACGAGATTTGCATTTAGATATCTCTGCTGACAACCGTAACAGGATAACGCACCAAAAAAGCCAATTTATTTGCCAATCTCAGCAATTTACACAAATGGCAGCCACCAGATTGACCCTTTAGCATGGAACTTTCTTTTCAGTGATCAGCTTTATAAGCTTCATCCAGCACGGCATATATAAATGTCAGATAGAAAAAATATCCTTCTTGTAACTTTCCATGGGATTTTTTCTCTTGTAGATATAAAACGTGGATCAGCTCTTGAAATAACTATCAATACCACGCCATGTTTTTGATGTGCTACTTGCTGCTTTTGGTGTGTTACTGATAGGAATTGCATCCTCTGAATATTCCAAAGACCGACATTAAAAAGACCGGATAAAAAAATTTCATGTTTTGCTATTGATATGTTATTGCTTCATAAATGATAAGAGTTTCATTCTCTGTTCTACAGGAACCAATATTCATCCATACGTCTTCATTCTTAGTAAGAGCAATAAAGCATTAGTTAAGACACAGCCTGAAATTTCATTGAAATGACAGAAAAACCATGCACTTAAGTTATTTTAGTAAATAAAGTGCTTAACTAATATTTTGAAAATGTTAATTGACAGATAGTAGAAACAATGAAAGTATCACTGAACATGGATGTACGCGTGTGTGTTTATTATGGAGCTAAGATACTAACAAATAAACACTCAACAAGATAAAAAATCGTTACAAACATTGTTATTTTGTAACATTTCAGACTTTCAGTTTTACCAGAGTGACCTGTATCTTTGTTTATGCACACATTCCCCGGGTGCAATCCAACATAAGGATCACCCGTCACCCGCACACTGCTCACAGTAGTCCACGTAATGTGTCAATTTAAGCGCTAATGTAACAGGACAGGCTGTACGGAAAGATTCACATGCCTGATCACAGGTCCGATACCTTGTTACCATACAACTAGATCACACAGCGGATAGCTTCAGCTGTGTACAGAGTTAGAGTTGCATTATGAGTCTGAGCTGTGTAAACTGTAAGGAATAATTCAAGGGTTTTAAGACCCTAAAACTCCAGATTCAAAGATTAGGGATCTAAAGAAGACGGTCTTAAAAATGTTTGGCCGCTATTTACCCCCCCCCCCCAACAAATAAATTGTTAGACCTGCTACTGAGGAAAGTCCAGTTGGCCACTCCAATTTGATGCATGTTACGAACAGATTGGATATCAGTAAAAAAATATTGGTCTCTGTATTTAAGTTTAAGGATATGCCTATTTGCAATACAGTTAAGCAGGAAAAGTTCCCCTAAATTCTTCTTTACTGGGCCTCAATCAATCATGGATAGTGCACTTAAGTTTATGCAACAATAATGATCTGGTGTTTGCTTGCTTCGTCTTTTATAGCAGATTTTATGCAGTTTTAGTGTCAAATATTCCATTTTGATGACCATGCCTAACGTACAAGACCATGCATATGAAACGTAAGGAAAACTTTCAAAAGACAACTTTCAGTAGTTTGCTTCTGAAACATAAATGCAATGAGTCATGATCAGATGTCAAAGGAATTCGGATCAAGAAATTATCGTATCAGAAGTTTACCATAAGCTTAGCATATGCGCAACATGAAATTCAATTGTAAAGGGCCTTAAACTTTTTCCAAAAATTTCATGATCAGTACATTCTTGGAAACGCACATTATGACATCTCGAAATGATGTAATTTATTGGTATCCTAAAGGAGATTTATTGCTGATTGTCTGGTCCACTTGATAAATTGAAAAATTCGTTTGAACCACAAAGGTCCATAACGAAGAGTCAAAGACCCGTTTGCGATAAATCCAGCATTAGGTGAACCCGAACTGAAGCTGTATTCAAGAAGTTGTGATGAAAATTGACGTGATGGTCACAACCGTGCCTGACAGGAGTCAGATTCAGACACTTAAGTATTCCATAAGTCTACTCCCATAACTCAGTGCTTCTAAAAATTCCTTACCTAGGCTAATTCTTTCACGCAAACCAGACTACAATTATTACAGCAAATACTGGGATGAAATGTTATTGAGGATATATTTTTGTAACTTTTATAACTTTTTATAAACTGACAAATAAATTGTCGTTCCGCAGTTTATAAAGAACATTAGAGAAAACTCAGTACACGGAATTCGTATTAGATGTTTAACACGGCACCTTATTGAAGTTCCTATATTTACCCTTATATGTACACAATTGATACGAATTCTGTGTAAAGTTTATACCAAAATGATATCAACGCGAATCCAGGAGGCAGTGTCAGGTACGAACGCCACTTACTACTAGCCAATATTTATAGGAATTTTGCTGGTTTTCGATAAAAATTTGATGGGGGCAATCAGTGCACTGATTTCGTATCAGAAGTTTAACAATAGCGCATTAAAACTGATACGATTTCTGTGTACTGTTTTGACAGAAAATTTTGGATCTGCCACTGAATATTATTCATTTAATTAATTATACGAATTAACTGCAGGTCAAAGCCGGTTGTAAAACATACTAGTGATGTTCCGCTACGGGCCGACAGTAGTCTGATGTTTTCATGAAGATGTGTTGTGAGCAGCTTCTACTTAGTAAATGGTCCTGTGACATACAATTCCTCACGAGATTGGAATGCTCACAGATTCTGCATTTCTTGTCAAATTTACGGATCCTACTATATTGGATACAAGGAGCCTTTTCGGCTACTTATTGATATTTAACCTGCAGCAGAGAATTTTAAGGGTAAGCTATCTTTTTAATTCAATAACTCAAGTATGAAATACTTTTTCACCAGGCCCTGAAATGTTGTTAACCATACAATTTCTTTTGTGTTATTATTTTATTGTTTCCAAAAATTGCAGGGATAAAGAATCTTTCCTCTGACAGCGATCACATTCTTTTCCGTACAGTAATTTGACATTTTGGCTGAAAAATTAAAGTCAATACAGAACACCCAGTGTATTTGTTTTTGAAGGAGCGCGGTCGTAATATCTGTCACAAATCGGGAATCCTCCATCGATGGCCTATGGAACATGCATAGAGGGCGACATCTTCTAGTACGAAATCCCCATAGAATGAGAAATATATTGGGTGTTTTGTAACGTTTTGTAAGTTTCATATTCACTTGTAAATAATTACATATCTCCTGAAATTGTGATCATTTTCTGTTCACGCGGAAAGGCTATTTTTCTGCAGGTATGATATGGATTTCATTGGCGGATCTAGGGGGCGCCGCCGGCGCCTCCCCCCCCCCAACGGCCCAAAATTTCTTCGTTTTCATGCACTTTCTGCTAAATTTTGGGCGAAAATAGGGTTGGCGCCCCCCCCAAACGGGCCGGGCGCCCCCCCAACGGGAAATCCTGGATCCGCCCCTGGATTTGCACACAGAAGATGCATAAATTGAATTGAACTTTGATTACTGTTAAAATACACAAACCGCCGCACAGGCGTATATCTTGTACGAAGACTTTTGCGTGTAGATGAAATGAAGACCACTTCAGCTTTTGAAGATATTTAAATATTATCACACAATATGTTACATATCTGCATGGTATATCATTGCAACTGAACTAAAACTGCGATTATCAAATGCGAAAAAACATTAATCTTGCATCCAATTACGAAGCTGCGCAATTCGCTTTGTGCACAGTTAATTGGATTGGTTCAAGAAGAATATCAGGAATTCGATTAAGAATCGGATGCTCCCACTCGCATTGTTGATACAAAATCAGTTTTGGAATAATAACACAAAACAAGCACAGCATGGAATTCTTTCGTTCTCTCTTTTGTACTGTACGTTTCCAAATTGATAGGAGTTTTATGAGCTGAAATCATAAAATTCCTTAGTTTTGGAACAATAGCACATCAAAGCACAACAAGTAATTCTGCTGTTATCAGTTTCCGAAGAAATTCACACTGTTCACTGAACAAGATGGCGTAGCAAAGGCACAAAGTGGGATTAATAATTTGATATAATTTTCATGAGTTGAAGAATCAGAAATAAGTATTTCTTTACTATTCACTGTTAAGTAAACTTTGCTTTTTGAATTATCAAAGAACATTCATCTGTTAATTTCGCTATCGATGTTGATATTGAAAATTTAAGTTACGGACTTTCGATGGCACAGCTCTCATGCAAACAGAAACAAAATTCAAAATATACATCATAATTATTTTTGTAATTGGAAACAATTATCAACAGTATCAAAATTGTATTGCAATGAAAGTTCAATCTTCTTTGTGTCAAAGCACTGAGATGGGATAGTTTGGGTGCAATACAATATATGTTCCCACGTGGAGGTAACTAGAGTAGCAGTTGACATTTAGATGGACTATCTGGACTGAGAAATTGTATGTATCGACTTCTCCATGCCCACCACATTTGCAATTTTGGCACCAGAGATCTGACTATGCAACAAGTACTATTTACTTCCATGCTTTCGGGATGTCATAGGAGGAACAAAGTCACGAAGAATGTACATTACACCACTTCAACAACTGACTAATCATAGGGAAAATCGTTGGTGGTATTACTCTGTTACTTCCATTTTCTTCCTTTTTTGACAAAGTGATCTTGAATTTTTCTAGGAAAGAGGATAATTTGTTAAGCTTTTGAAATTGTCTTCAAAGATATATGGGAGAATATACATGTATTCGCATTGGCACAGGAACAAGCTCTATCTCTTGGTGTGGTGACTTGTGCTAGATTTGAAGAAAATCATACTCTGAATTTTCTGATTTTTGTTGATTTATACATCTTCATTTTCGAATCAATAGCTGACAAGGTTCTTATTTTACTCGTATTCCGAACCAGGACACAGTGTAAGATTCTGTTCTTGGGAAAATGAAATCCTAATCCTAATCTCAGTAGCTGTAAGATGCACCGGATACTGCACTTGCTATTGATCATGGAATCAACCAGTCAATAGACTTAATGTTTTCTTTGTACATCAATTTGTAACGTGGTCGTCCTTTACCCCGTGAGGCGCGTGCATACGAGTGATTAACAAACAAAGAAACAAAAAGCTCTTTTAACTTGGCAACGTGTAGCTTTATTCAATGTCAACAGACAGAAGACTAACATTCACAGTAGCAATGAACAACCCTGTAATAATTACAGTCAATTAATAATTGAGTAACAACTGTTTCTTTACTTGAGTGACGGTTCTGTGGGTTTATCCCAGGTTTTACATACACTCCTCCCCAGATATATTGATATCGCTTATATCGATATCCTGCTTATATTGATACTTTTTTCCACACCAAATTAATAGACCCTCATGTTAATTGTTCTGCTTATATCGATATCCCGCTTATATCGAT
>JBCAUI010522100.1:0-11832 GCA_038406195.1 Haplosyllis anthogorgicola | reverse complement strand
GAGAAAGGTTCAAAGAAAAATACAAATATGGCTGCCAATTTGAGAATAATGGTCACAGCAACATAATTTTTGGTAGGTGTTGAGATAGGACATAGGTGCATATTTGTGTAAGATATTAAGTCTCTATGATCAATAGTGTGCTCAGGGTAAGTGTGCACAGACAATGCCAATGCCGACGACAACAAGAATGATGATGACAACAATGACGACGATGGATGATGGACAATTCATGATTCTATAGGTTCTTTGGCAATAATGCCAAATGAGCCAAAAAATTGGTGATTACAACAGTTGCACAAGTCTTTACGATTATGAAGGTGCACTGAAAAGTCAGACTTTGTTGACCCTCATGCCTAATGGCAATGAGGGACTATGTATTGGAGGAAAACTAGGTTTGTGTTCTGGGCAGCCATTGCAGAAAAGTTGACCAGGAAACCCAACTCACCCCCAAACCACCACCCTCCCTCCCCCACCCCCTTCCCCCTCTGTGAAAAGGGTGACCCCCCCCCATCTCCCCTTCCGGACTGGGAAAATGCACTTCTGGCCATTTCAGACAATTCGGTGAAAAGTCAGACTCTAACTATGGAATGAGGGTCAGTGCTCCGTCAGGTCACCTTTCTCGTTGCATTTAGTTTCCAGTGCAAACGTCAAGTTGAGACGTTGTACTTGTAGACACTGCTCTTTGAAATTTACACATTTTACTTATGAGTGTCAGGAGAGAGTACTTACATTGTGGAAATACTTGGTGGATATCCAGACTACAGGTTCCATTAAGTCTTGAACTTTCCTTGGCAGCGTTGATTTGTTGATGTCACCTTGACCTAGTTGTCCGAGCACACCACATCCCACAGCATATACCTCACCCTGCATTCAGAAGTTCATTTATCTTATTAGGAAGAATTAAATCCATCACATACCCCCACCTCCCAACCGAAAAAATATAGAAACAGTGTCATATGTAATACCATTAGTTTGTAACAAGAGAACTTTACCTCAGCTGTTAGAAACAGTGTGTGCGCATATCCTCCCTTGATTCTGATTACATCATTTAGCGACGTCATTTCCTTCGGCATCATGACGTCATGTGAGTCACCATGACCCAGTTGTCCATGAACGCCCCATCCCCACGTCAACACTCTAAAATAGTAATATGGCCAATGTATCTTGTCTAAAATGTGCTGCAACTCAAATTTGTAAAATTTGGAGGAAGCTAGCTAAACTTGGAATCTTGCAACGTTCATCTCAATCAAGTACTTGAACAGATACTGGAAATGAAGTAAACCTAACTGACCTTGCATCATGCGTCAGCGCCCCCGTGTGGTACTGTCCGCACGTTACACCTACACACATCTCTGTGTTCAGCGCCTCTATCTGCACCGGTCTCTTATACAGCACAGAACCCACCATGCCGACCTGCCCGTAAGTGTTTGATCCCCAACCATATATCTGTCGATTTATTGTTTAAACGATTAGGAGATAAATTCTACAGACGAGATTGGGTGAGCGATCAAATGAAAACTGAGACACGTAGCATCCTGGAGGCCAGGAAAGGTGTGCACAAAGTCTGCCTACCCCTGCTGTGATGAGATTTGACATAGTTTTAATTACACACAGAATCCTTGGTGAGATGGTATAAACAAATGTACATAATCAAACGGTACCACTAAAGTTCCAAATTTTACCATCAAAGTGATTGATGAAATATGGCATAATTCTGAGATATTGAATGAACACAAATATTACATCATGTATACGAACCCCAGAATGTGAGAGCGCCATTGTGTGCTGTGCACCACATGTAACATACTGCACTTCTATTAACATGTAAGCTTATGTGTACAAACCCCAGAATGTGAGAGCGCCATTGTGTGATGTGCACCACATGTAACATACTGCACTTCTATTCCCTTGATATGTAAACCGTCCACCAGCTGCGGTTGCCACACGACATTCTCCTTTACATCACTCAACCCCAATCTGTAACAATAGCACTTCTTTGTAATTTATTCAGATGGCACATTCAAAGGTGCAAAATTATGTTTCCTATCTCAGAGTGTAAATTACAGTATTTTGCAGTAGTTATGTTTCCTATCTCAGAGTGTAAATTACAGTATTTTGCAGTAGTTATGTTTCCTATCTCAGATGTAAATTACAGTATTTTGCAGTAGTTCATTTCAATAAATTAACCTAACAAAACAACAAAGACAATCTAAATTGAAAGAGTAGCAAAGGGTAACTTAACTACTGATGGCAGTACGCACGTCACTAACACCCGTGATGACGGCGGTGCATATGTACAGCACTATTTCTACAATATACTAGAAAATAGCGCGATCTTTGTAGAGAAAACAGCATTACATAATTGACTTACAGTCGTCAATAAACTCTTTTAAATGTCTAACCTGCCCTTGCTGGTGGATCCCCACACATACATATCCCCGTCACACACTGCTGCGCCGTGCCCGTGACCACACCCTACGTAACGGTGCCGGGTAGATAACTGCAGTCTGTTAGTGGCTGCCTTGTCCTTGCTCGCCTAAAAAATGAAAATAAGCCATTTAAAATTCCTAATATTCGCAATATGGAATCAAATGAAATACACTCGTTTCAGGACAATTCAGAATACCGAACTATCAGAAAGAAATAATGCAGTAGTTAATGACATGTGAAACGGAAAATGTACAAGTAAGTTTACTAATTTAACCGACAGTGTGTTTTCATAACCCTTAATGTATGTGCAGTTACAGTCCAACGCCACCTCTTTAGCACTGTGTTCACATGCTTAACATTACAGCGCAAGGGCTGGTTCATTAAAGTTAATGAAAACGCGCTGTGAATCTCCACTCACAACATCATCACATCTCACGATTTAAAGGCCGTCCCAATGATTTGTAAAAAAACGTATGTTGCAATATTTTAGGAATAAAATAGCATGTATTTGAGCCCTTTTTCAAAATCTACAGACCTGATCTTTTTCCTCTGGTTGTTGCGTCATGAAGCTCGTATCGAACTTCGGGAACCCTCGGCGACTATTGTACACTAATACTGCGCGTATGAAAAACTGTGTAATCTCCACTGTGTTCAGTTTGTCCTTCTGTTCCAATAGGAAATGTTTAGACATTTGATTAGTTTCAAATAATTCATCGAATTTTGCAACTACAGTGCAAGCACGTTAGTTTCCTGCGCAAAATTTCAAAAAAGTTCCATAAAAATGAAGGTTGGAGTCCCAGAAGACCCAAATTTTCATGTTAGGAGCTTTTTCAAAATTCATTGCTTTTGCTAAGGTATGCACACGTTTGGTTTGGTTTCGGAGTGTCATCGTATTATATCGTGTTATAAAGTGTACCGTGGTCAAATTTCGGTGGTTACACATAATTAGAATGTCCAACTGAATGACGTAACGCACCTTGGACTCTGACGTCGGTTCTGACGTATCACTGCTAAATGACGTCATCAAGGAACTGCTGCTGTTGCTCCTGTAAGAAATAGGTCAGTTAGTGATAACAACCAAGTATCAAGTTCCACGAAGCTAACGTTTAACTGTGACACAGTTAACTCAAGCATTCTTGAGAAACATGGTTTTTTTTTGCTCTTTAAAGTTTTGATTGGAACCATTTTGTGAGCCAATGGTACCCTAGTTTTGGACTTTACATGACTGCCCTCACGTACCATCTTTCCCGTACCAGAAAGGCTGAAGCCCAGGTCCTTCGATTTTTATGTACATAATATTACTGACATGCAGCAAAGCATAATCAATGAGCCAACATGTTGAACATCATAAATAATTTGAATTTACCTCTTCTTGATTCCGGTATGAGTTGCCCTGTGTAGAAGTGCCTGCATCTGAGGCGTAGAAGGGTCAAACACTTGGATGACCTTGAGAAGAGAATCACTGTCAAGGTCACCGAGGCAAGGTCGCAGTGATTCCATGAACTTCAGTGCAGAACTCGGTCGTGAGCAACAAGCGGCGGCAAGGTCCGAGGCACTCATGCTGTGAACTATCTGGTCTGAAATGTATTTTTTCTATTTTACTTCATAACAGAAGAGATGTAACAAGTACATAAAGCGGCATGTGCGGTTACTGGCTAACAAGCACGCCTTCACATTGCTTGGAATCTGCCGTTGTAGCTGTAATTTGCCCTGTGTTGGCTTCCCTAAGTCCGGGTAGGTAGCTGGGATAAAGTAGGCGTATGTGGCTATGAAATTATCCCCAGCAAAGCCATTCTAATGACAAGTTTATTCTTAAAAGTGTACTTTTATGCACTTTGAGGAAAATTGGTACATGTAAATAGTCTAAGTGTCTATGATTCCTACCAGTTGGAAGCACGTCGACCGGAAACGTACTAAGTGGACCTTGACTGACTGCTTTGTGACCACATGACGTCATCATATCCAGTGCATCTCCTAGCAACCCCCGATGCTAAAAAACAGAGATATTAAAAAAACTTAGGTGACTATCTGCAGATGTGATATTTCTAAATAGAAAAGAATTTCAAGCAGAAAACACATTTGCTGTGCTGATAAGGCGTTAAGCTCTCTGGAGTAAAAACTGACGTGGCACCAGCATTTATGGTTACGAAAATGCACTGTAGGAGTTTCAATAAAAACCAACCTTCGCTAACTCAATAAGAAGCTGCCATTGACCATGATTGGACAGAAGTCTTAACGCAACAGATTCATCGTAATACGTGTTCTTCAACAAAAAATCTCTACAATGTCCATGTAAACAGTTTATGATAATTTTCAGTTTCATGTGAGCCTGTGAGATGAATATTCCCAACGCAAAACGTATTGTCACTAACAGACTACAGTGAATCTGTCATTTTTGACCACCCTTTATCATTATTTTTTCCCATTGAAATGTAATCCAACAAATAAAACCAGAAAAGTTGTTACGTCAAACGTAATGTCATGTGTCTGTCGAATGACGTCACAACGTCATGGCAACAGAACCCTTTCTTGGTACTAGTTCTTGGCAAAGGAAGTGGAAAGTGGGATGAACTTCGTTTTCAGCATGGTCAGATTTGGGGGCGAAAGACCACAACCAAAAATCTGGCTTTACAAAGTAAAGAATGGCAAATTACCGGAGTGGAATTTGTATTTGTTTGTCGTGTGCAGCCATCAGCTGATGCATGTAGCAGTAGAGCATCAGGTCTGACATCTGGTGTCTATCTGCACTACTTAACTCAGAGGATTCCAGGGTGGTCCCCAGATACGTCATAACCTCAGCTACGTGACCATGCTGTGCGAAGGCCGCGATTCTCGTTCTGTGAGAGCACTGCAAATAAATGCAAGATTGATGAAAGAATTAACATAAACGTTAGCATAGAAAGTCACGACTGAACATTAATCTAAATAACACAACACTCAAAGTTTTTCTTGTTGGACCAGGGTCCATTTGTGGGGCCACTGATTACCCCTGTTTTGGACTTCGTGTGACCGTCCCCATGGGTTTTAAATCCAGGGTGGATCTCTTGCCTACACTCTTACTTGCTTGCGTGCAGTGATCTCAAGGGTCACATCTGGTGTGACACCTGCCTTATCCACCAATAGAGGTGTACGCTGTGTAAGCGTATATACGGCATGGCCGGCTGGACTCCTCTCCCAACACTCAAAGTTTAATGCATCTAATTCCAAGAAATTTATGCGTTAAGCATCACGCAGAAATTGGTTTATTACTTAACGCAGCTCTTTTGGCATTAGGTTATAAACCAGCATAACACATAACGTGACCTTAATACAACAACATGAATAACTGCACGGCTGTTAACGTTTATGAAAGTGTGCTGCTGATCCTATAAATTCTCCATGTGAAATCAATGTGAAAATTCACATATTTTGATAACCAACTCTTACATTTGCATTCGCATACCTTGGAATAGAATACATACCTTGGACTGTTGGAAGAACCTGGCCGCCTGCTGCACGTCACCTTTCTCCAGCTTTAGGTTCGCTGCTATCTGGTACAGATGGTTTATATCCAGACCGCAGACGATCGCCAACTTGTCGGCGCTGACCTGGTCCGACTTGTCCAGGATGAACTGGAGGAATAAACGTTCCGGGGAAGCTCTGCAACATAAAATTCTATATTTATATCCAGTGTATCTTTAAAGCAACTAGCACACTTTGTAATTATGATTGCTTATGCCACAAATGCAAATCCCACTTTTTAGCTTCTACATTCGTGCGTTAACCTATCACACAAATGCCAGATAAGATTTTTGCCTTATTCGCACAACTGTTTATAGGTGTGAAAATGTGCTGTACATTAACATTATAACATAATTTCTTCAATATGGGCAAATTTTCAAACTGATCTTTGAGAGCAGTGGGATTTGAACCGTTGCAGGATTGGTCATGACCCTTTGTGATTTCACTTTGTTGTTCTCACAGTAAGTGAGCACCTTTCAATAAATGAGGTCATGAACTTTCTGACTAACATGCCAAAATTGGCAGACCATGAAAGCCTTCTACTGTCTGTCCAATACTTTACCAAAAACTTACTTTCCCAGCACTATGGTACTTTTACAAACAACTTCTAATTGTTTTGGCCACTGGTACCCACATTCTGGACTCAAATTTCACTTACGTTGGACGACACTTGTACAGTGCTTGGTTAGTGAGGATCATACACCCGTCTAGCACAGTGTGCGCGCTCAGCTGACACTGGCCGGACAGTTTACCGGGCCGTTTAGCCATGTGTATCCCCTCCGGGCTCTGCGGCTCCTGATACTGCCGCTCATCGCCGTACTTTTCGTGCCAGAAGAACGGATACGGGCGCTTGTACAGCGCGACCACCTTCTCATCCGGACCCAGCACGAATTCCTGCAGAACGCTTTCTTTGTTAAAAGTCTGAAATAATACAAAAAGTCACAATTTCAGTTATTTTATCCCTTGCACCATTATTAATTTCTTCTGTCGACACTTTTTTGTACTTGGCCCAGCAGTTTGAGATTTGCCATTTATTTTGGGAACAATAGATCAGTGTTTCAGACAAACACAATAGTATATATTTGCCAAATTCTGTTGTTGCTAAAACCAATTATATTTCCTATGCTTAACTCTTTTGCACTTCCAGCATGTTTTCATAAACGGTATCCATAACACATCATGATAAATAACCGTGCTTGTTAAGGTTGCATAGTGCGTTATGTTGGTTTATAACTTAATGGTCACAGGGTAGCATTACATTATTAACCAGCATAAGGTGTCACCTGTAGGGTCATAGGACACACAAAAAGAATGTGCACACAGTTTTGTCAATTCGTTGAAATAAGCCTCATGCATGCACTGCAGAAAGTTGTACGTCCAATAATAAATAATGTTAAATATAACGCACGTTTCTGTCTTCAGACGTCTCTGTGAACTGGTTCGCCAGCACCCTCAGTGACGACGTCTCCTGTGTAGACGTAACGAACAGCAGCTTATCCGTTAGTAACACGTGGTCCACACCCTCAGGTAAACTGTACTCAAACAGTGGCGACCTCTCTAACGTGCTGTCGTGAACCTGAAGTAATAATAAACTGTACTCAAACAGTGGCGACCTCTCTACTGTGCTGTCGTGAACCTGAAGTAATAATAAACTGTACTCAAACAGTGGCGACCTCTCCACTGTGCTGTTGTGAACCTGTAGTAATAATAAACTGTACTCAAACAGTGGTGACCTCTCCACCGTGCTGTCGTGAACCTGAAGTAATAATAAACTGTACTCAAACAGTGGTGACCTCTCCACCGTGCTGTCGTGAACCTGTAGTAATAATAAACTGTACTCAAACAGTGGCGACCTCTCTAACGTGCTGTCGTGAACCTGAAGTAATAATAAACTGTACTCAAAGAGTGCCGACCTCTCCTCTGTGCTGTCGTGAACCTGTAGTAATCATAAACTGTACTCAAACAGTGGCAACCTCTCCACTGTGCTGTCGTGAACCTGTAGTAATAATAAACTGTACTCAAAGAGTGCCGACCTCTCCACTGTGCTGTCGTGAACCTGTAGTAATCATAAACTGTACTCAAACAGTGGCGACCTCTCTACCATGCTGTCATGAACCTGTAGTAATAATAAACTGTACTCAAACAGTGGCGACCTCTCTACCATGCTGTCGTGAACCTGTAGTAATAATAAACTGTACTCAAACAGTTGCGACCTCTCCACTGTGCTGTCGTGAACCTGTAGTAATAATAAACTGTACTCAAACAGTGGCGACCTCTCTACCGTGCTGTCATGAACCTGAAGTAATATTAAACTGTACTCAAACAGTGGTGACCTCTCCACTGTGCTGTCATGAACCTGAAGTAATAATAAACTGTACTCAAACAGTGGCGACCTCTCAACTGTGGCGACCTCTCCACTGTGCTGTCGTGAACTTAAAATAATAAAGTGTTGATGTCGTTAATTGTCATTCCGCAAGCAAATTGTAAATATCTATGCTTTTGAAAAGGGTTTCTGGCGATGTGATGGGCTTTTACTTTGCCCTTTTTATTCGAAATATTACAGTTGTTGAGGCTGTAGTTAAAAGATCAGTTGAAGCTCCTTTCAACTCAGAAAAAGCCTGGAATTCCTCTGTAGTGGATTAGGCGGAGTTAAGACACCTCTATTGTGTGACACTTTTAAGTGAAATGCCCTAGTATCAACTATGTACGACAATAATATCGACTCCTTTGAGCGACCCTCTCTGTTATGTGACACTTTTGTGAAGAGAAAGTCGGGCAAAAGAAGTCATACTTTACCTTGTAAACATTTTTGGTTTTGTCATGTGCAGCAACAAAGTGTCGCCCTCTCGCATACTGGGGTGTAAGTGTTACCGTCAGGTTAAACTCGTCAAATTTCGACGGCAGGAAGGCGCTCGCTGTGTCCTCTGCAAGGAAATGTAAGAGACAAGTAGATGAGATCCCAATACATGCAGACAGAGAAAGACCCCCTCCCTTTGATTGGGGGTGTTCAATTCAGCAGTCCATGTACAGTCTAAGTGTGTTGCACCAGTGTGCCCAAAACGAATAGCTAACTACGGTGCAAGTGTATTCCTCTTTACACCAACTGTTGTTGGTTGCGTGCATCGAGTGCGATTTTGTGTATCAACCTATCATTTGCACCATTTTTGTATGGTAGGTCAGTCAGGTGACTGACCTATTGGAGTCATGTTGTTGTTTCTAAGGTGACTGACTAACCTATAGGATTCATGATATTGTTTCTTAGGTAACTGACTGACCTATAGGATTCATGATGTTGTTTCTAAGGTAACTGACTCACCTGTAGGATTCATGTTGTTTCTAAGGTAACTGACTGACCTATAGGATTCATGATGTTGTTTCTAAGGTAACTGACTGACCTATAGGATTCATGATGTTGTTTCTAGGGTAACTGACGTCCAGCTTTTCAAATCCCATGTCCTCTGCTTCTGTATCACGTGACCACTGTCGCTCTGCCATTGGTGGTTTTGTCTCCAGCAACAACTTCCATTGTAAATTACTTTTCGTTGTTACCTGCAAGTAACAACACTTTTTCAGATGAGGACCGTAGGGAAGATAAATTTAAGACTTGGTCAATGCCCAAGTACTACCTTCACGTTACACACAACACAACACTTGTTGTCAAGACGTTAACAGCACATGACGTCAAACCATTGAAACTGGATGGTGCGACGTCATGATATGCACGAAAATGTGCTACACTCATTACTTAAGTGTGTTAGTACTTTGCGACGATTCAGTACATTAAAAGTCGTTCTTATGAGCACTGAATTTCCAGTTAAGGGACACACTAAACAGAATTTGAAGTTTAGTTTAATAATGCAACAGGTAGAAAGTTCCTTGGTGCTGCAACAATGTACACTCCTCCCTGGATATATCGATATCGCATATATCGATATCCCGCTTATATCGATACCTTTTTTCCGCACCAAATTAATAAACCCTCATGTTAATTGTTCTGCTTCTATCGATATCCCGCTTATATCGATGCTATTTTCCTGCACCAAAAATATCGATATATCCGGGGACAAGTGTATTCACCAGCGCTTAAGTATTGGAATGGCAATAATCTTGTACTATACCTATGCGTATGCGTTCAAAATACTCACCAGTGCATATGTATTAGAATGGCTGTCATCTTGTACTATGTCTATGCGTTCTATATGTTCATTCAAATCCACTTCAACGGCAACATTTCCATTGTTCATCTCTATCACTTCTACGTATCCAGTCTGTAAATAATTTAAAGTTCCAACATGTACGAAGAATACGTCACGAGCAATCCAAGAACAACCAACATGCTACAGTAAAACAATTACTTGCTTTCAAGTTTTGTATTATTTTTACCTTATGGTGCGGTTTGTAATGAACAACTGGTTCCAGCACTAAGGCTTGACAAACAGTAGGTGCTGTACCCTAACATGAGAACCAATAGCCAGCGCTGACCAACGCCTTGAATATACTACGCTGACATACTTCTACAGTTTAACGAATAAGGCTTACCTTTGTGCCCACCACGGCGACATCGTCGGCGTCCTGGGTTTGCCACCAGGCCACACATGTGTACACACCTACGGATGAATTAACAGGTTACCATACATAGAAATGCACTAAATTAAACGATTAGAACAAGTCTTATGCACTGACTGTTATGAGCACAGACCTAGGAGGAATAAAGGTCAAACAAATGCACGTACCTTGGGTGCTTTTGGTACGCAGATTTAAAATGACTTTACCTAGCTGATTTGTAGTCAGTATCTAACTAACATAGTAATACAGTTTATGTGACTTGGATCTGTCCCAAGCTTTCTTCAATCTATTCAAAAAGATATACATAACACACACACCAGTCCTTCTTTTCATTTCAGAACAGTATAGTTAACACGTTACTTTTCAGTATTCTTTGCGTTTAGATATTTGACCTCTCTGAGCTTGATATTTGACCTGACCGACCTCTCTTTTTACTGGGTTTGATTCTACTGACGTCATCCGTTCTCCATTTTTGACTGGACGATTGAGGCGTTGGTTCCTGAAACACAAAATTCGTTTAGTTTTTCAAAAGTTTTTTTAAATTGTTTTTGTATCTGGCAGTTTGCAATAACTTTATGTGCTTAGGCATACGTGTGCCACCAGACAACGCTTTACCTGTGAAACTACTCCATGCAGACCTGATCATACCTGATCACTGAGTGTTGGTCAATTTATGACTAATGGATGCTGGTCAAATCAGATCAAGAGATAGTTGTGGCAGATGTGGGTGTGTATGCACACTCTGTAACGGCCCCTGAACAGAGTTTGCCAGTCAGGTCCCTTCTACACAAAGCTTCAGTGTTTGCTTGAGCTTTGGCATTGGAAAGTGATTGGATTCCCGTATAGTTTGATGGAGTGGCCTCACCACTCTCAAAAGCATAGTGTGGCGACCACATTAAACAAAAGCTAATGCAAACGCTAAAGCATACACAAGCCCAACATGAACGGGGGATGGGTGAGTGTGTGTGTATGGTGGGGGGGGGGGAGGGCTGTAATGCTTGCTGTAAAACAATCACCACATACGTACCAACAATGCTAATGCGGGAACTATGTACAGATTTCCTTTGCTTGTAACGGTGAGAAGCCATGTCCCTGATGGGTCAAAGGTCATGCCACTTATCAACCTGTCTGGGTACCATGGTAACTGTCTGATAGTTGGACCTCTGTGTCCTCCATGACGCAGCAACAAGTATCCTACAAGATAAAATTAAAGGCAATAAGTTGTAACACAGAATTATTAGATGGAACTGGTCCTTATCCATTATATTCTTGTAGTGTATTTATGCGTAATTTCCACATTTGATTCAGAGTGTATTTTATCGTATTTAATAAGCA
>JBCAUI010522089.1:0-11832 GCA_038406195.1 Haplosyllis anthogorgicola | reverse complement strand
AAGACTAACAAGAAAAGATATTAACATTAATGAAAATTAAGGCACGGCTCACAACCAGTGATGTTATGTGTACTCCTGATCATGGTACGTGTTAATAAGTTATAACGTCATGATTTCAACATTTGGCTTACTTTTTCAAAAACAAAAGAAAACAAAAAATATTGTGTTCATGTATTAGTATTACTAAAACGATTGTTTCCCCCCCTCGTCTAGTGATGAATGCATAGATAGCAATTGAAAATACATGTAACAAAATACAATTAAAAAGGGCACATATGCAAAATGCCTGTGTTTAGTTACATTTCAGAGACTGCCTCGAAGACAGATGATTCACGATTGAGGGATCAGCACTCGAACCCCACTCACAAGAGGTTGAGACCCCCTAACTCTGGAAGAACATTACCCATTGGAATATGTGCTATGCTCTACACACTTTGATGACGTAGTGACATTGCATCCTGACAATGAGCATGCATTAAACAAAGCCTCAGTACGTAAACGCTATTTCAGATACAAGCAGAAACAACTGAGAAGTGGCTCACGCAAAGTACAGAGCAACAGGACAACATAAAAAGCAGCACGAGACACTTACCCTGATTGGACCTTCATCATCCCTGTAGCCCACCACCAACCCTGGCCATCCTGAACCTCCATTTCCCACACTCCTTTTGTCGTTCTTTGGCTCTCCTGCTCCTGCTCTCCACGCCACCCTCTTCACACTCCTAGCTCCCTTTTTAGTCATGGAGGATGCTCTGTCAAAGTTCACTACTAACTGAAGAATAAAACAAACAATCAAGTTTGCAAAATCACAAAACGCAGCAGACGCAATGAGAATAACAAGATGGTGGCCGGACATTTTCGTAGCTCTGGGCCAAGATCATTCTTGCCAACATATCTTCACCAGGCTAGAAGTTGACCCATCAGTAACTTACAAGGCAGCGCACTTTCAAAAACATTACACTGGCTGATATGAAGCAACAGATATAAACGCATAAATGTGGAAAATAGCTATGATTTGATCATAAAAAAGTCGTGTCGTGGACTGACGCAAGTGCACTCTGTCAATCAATTTGCCAAAAAACGACTGTAGATAGCACCATTCTAGATGGAATTTCTCCCACCAAGATCTCATCCCGTGACAGGAGTTATTGAACACCGACTAACTGCTGGATCTAGCGATGCAGTGCTGTAAAGTTTGAAACCACCGCGTGAGGAAGGAACATCAGTGTTGTGTTTGCTAGCGAACTATTAATTTTACGAATTGTTGGTATGTTATTGTGAAGGTAAAAGACTTGAGAGAGGGAGAGAATTGTCATAACCTAAGTCGATGAATCGCCTTAAAAGAGACACATAATAAATCAAGTCGGGCACATATAGCTGGTGTCTGCCCCCACGATTTTTATTAAGTGCAATACACCAATTATAGCAGCGTATGTAGTATGTAATTTGTATAAAGTTCATTCACCATTACGATGGTAGTAACCAATGGTTTATTGACCTGCACTCAAGCATGTAGACATTAAGTATTTAAAGGACCGTCATCAAGAATGAGACGAATTTTGTGTTTGGTTTGACTTGACTCTAGTAATGCACTGGTGTGCTGTTTGTAGTTTGTATGATTAAATAAAGTAGCTTGTCAACTAAATCAGCTTAGTTGTCTTACTTTCAACTCGGACTTTCCATACTGGAAAATGGTATGACACGCAAATAGTCATTAAAATGCAAATAGTAACTAAAATGCAAATAGTCATTAAAACATCAACAAATTACAAAAATCTAGAAATTTGACCTCCAAATGACCTTGACCTTCAATGACCCTGACCTATATCTTGACCTTGGCCCCATTTACTTGTCTCAAACATCATTATAGTATGTGATATTAGAAGACAACACTAAAAATGTTGACACTTTTTATTGCTGTGACCTTGAACTTGATGCAATGACTTTGATACTCAAACTTCACCTAGATATTACGAAGATGTACCACCATACCAAAAGTGAAGTTTCTAGGTCAAATGGTTCAAAAGTTATAGCTCGGACAGACACACAGACAGACAGACAGACACGACTGAAAACATTACCTTCCCGCATACGCGGGCGGTAATAAATTTCTGCAGCTGGATGAGTAGATGTTTGATTGTTTGATCATGGTTAAACTGAATGCTTAATTTGCTAACCTGTACGGTTTCAGCCATGTAGGCGTTGACCATTCTGCAAATTGATTCTAGATCTTTGTTCTTGTAATGTCGAGACAGGTAAGCAGCGAAGGACTGCAGAAAGATGGAACCACTGTCGCCTCCACCATAGGCACTGCAAGCAAAAACGATGTAAATAGTTAGAAGGGGTTAAGATAATAGAAGTCCCTGAAATTGTTATTAATTTGGGAAAGATTGAGAGCAAAGAAAAAAAAGCACGCTATTAAGATTTTTTCAAATATTTTCTATTGTAAATAGAACTGTATGATATGTAGTTTAATTGCAATTACAAACAACACACGGTCTCCTTCATATCAATTACAAGTCTATCAAATCTGACAGATTTGTCAGATCTAGCAAAAATACTTAATTAGGAAAAAGCTCTGTTATTAATTTGTGCCAGTTTAAAATCAAAATAAATAAATAAAACCACAAATATTTGCAACTTACCCGTAACCCGGTACAGTGGCGTAGACAATTAGTAGATCTGCCTTGTCCGGGAGTCGCAATTTAAAATTCTCATCTCCATTTAATAAACCTCTGTTCCAATTTGCTACAATACATGTTGATTATATCACATTGTATTGTATCAAACAGCACAGAATGGAATTCTTTTGTTGGACTAAAAGCAACTTTATCCTTCCAAGTCTTTTTGGGACGTAAAATCGGTTCATTATATTTGGATGTGGCAGGGGAAGGCAATGCAATATCTAAGTTTGCATATTGCGCCCAAATAAGTTCACTATGTCATCAGAATATCAACAATGCAGTAGAATCCGCCGTCTTGCTGCATGTTTTTGAGTCGTAAATGAAAGAGTTCACTGTAGAATTACACTGAATGCAATCAATTAAAGAATATTCCCAGCCATTAATTTTGGTTTTCATTACTGCTCATTTTGTTTGAAATTTAACATGAAATAAGAGTTTGAACTTTACCGGTTTACTGAATAGAAGATATTACACTGGCTTTCTTTATCCTTGAGGGTCAATGGATTTATGAGGGTTCAGGAAAAATGCAAAATATAGCTTACATCCTCTGCAAGCATTCAGAACGATTATTTTCGGTTTGCCTCTTAAGCTGTTCATCAGATCCAGATCCATAAGGATGTCTTCTGTGTTCCACCCTCGCCTCTTGTCGACATCCAGTAATACTCCTTTTCTGTTACCGTGAGCAATCACCGTCAGCAAGAAACAGTTACTGTCTTTATGAGTTTCTTCAGTCGTCATCCATTTCCTGATCTCTGCCATTTTCTGAATCAAAATATCAATTATACAATTCTGAGGTTTTAACAGCTACAAATTCCATAATTCGATCGTTTAATTTTCATTCTATTTTCATAAATTCTATGCAAATATCAAGAAATATGGGTGTCATTATCAGCACTTGCAGATGAAAGGTTTAAACAATTTGCAACTTTCTTTAATTCTGAGACATTTTGTCCTAATGCTCCTCAAAAGTATAGGACGAATGGTTTTGTAACTTCTAAATGTTAAGTACAATTGGCACATTATTATTAAGGTAATCATTGGTGACAGCCGTATTTGTCCAGATAAACAGAACTTTATGTTTATTCCTGAAGAATTGAAAATTAAGCAGCGCCATTTTGGGATTTTCGCCATACATTGGATTAAACGGCAGAGTGTTTCTATTCACTAAATCGTATCAATTGTACATAAGGGTTATTAAGTGAGCCCCCATAGGGCACTGTTAAATTTCTGATATGATTTTTGTGTAATGTCTGTTTAACAGGGGTGATTTAACGCTGTGCTTCCAATGAGCGTTATGGAATTTTCATCCTAGGATACTTCACTATTTTAAGAGCAAAACAAGGTTACGTGCCTTTGTTGGTCGTGGAAAATACAGAACTGAATACAACATTAGGTATCCTGATTTTTTTATGCGTGAAAGTATGCTGCAAACTCAGAAACTTGTAAGTTCGTTCTTAGATATGCGTATTCTGGCGTTTTAATGTCCTTTTTTACTCATTATTTCCATGTGATTGACATCAGGGAAAAGATAATAGTTTTCTTACCCGAACGTCATAGTTGTTATAAACATGAACTTGAAATCCCAATTGTTCGTAGACTTCTTTCAGAGCCTCCACATCTTTCACTGATCCACGAATCTCTTCCTCCACGTTATTCAGTATTACAGCGTGCCCCATGTTGGGTAAGTTCATGGGATAAGGCTGGTCCTGAAAATATAGCATACAGCACATATAAACATATGATAATATATTGGCTGAAAAGAAATGTACGTTTACATATGTTGAGGTGGTGATTGTTTTATTATGACCTGCCGTCGAGTTTAGAGTCAGGGATGTACTGAATCAATTTTAGCTAGAAAATTGGGAAAATGATTTTCTAGTCTCTTGTTTAATGGGGTAAAGCAAGTTTACATATTTATTGTAGTACAAGAACGCATATCTGCTTTGACGTGTTTCGTGTTTAGGATGACAGGTTATATTTTTGAAATATATCAGCTTCTAAAACTGCTTTAATTTTTGCGACAATATAATTCCATACTGGGTCTTCACAAGAACAAAAGAAACCAATGTTTCCAAAATGAAGAGCTATAAACAGACATTTCATCTTCCGTTTTAAATTTGTAATACTGATCTTTCTTTGAATTTAAGTTACTTGGAGGTAATTACTCCAGATATATTAGTGTATCTTTTTTCCAACAAATTTCATGCAATTGAAGTTTTGTATTTAACTAGTTTAATATAAATAAGAGCAAATCTGTGATCAATTACAAAATTTTGGTTTACAATGTTTGGGTTACTAAGTTAAAATAATGAAAATAATGCAATTTTTAAGAATCGCATAAAAATGCCCGACTTTGGGGTATTTTGCAGCGTTAATGAACGCTGTTTTGGTTGACGTACCGGGTCAACGTCCGGAATGTGGAGCGCTTTCAGTTTGGCTCCGATGCCGAGTGCCATGTTGTGTCTGAAAAGATAAATTAAATTTGATTCGACTTACTTTGACAAAGTGGTAATCTATTATTCTGCTATTGGGCTTTAAAACACATGATCTATCAAGTCGTAGGTAGGCCAGATTCGGTAGGAAATTCTTATTTGTATTTTTATGTTTGAAAAAAGTGTTTGATAAAAGGCCTATCAGTTTTGGAACAATAGCACATCAAAAGGACAGTGTGGAATTCTATCGTACGTTTTCAAATAGGTAGGAATGTCAGGAGCAAAAGCTATAATTAAATTTGTCTTGATCATGTTAAACGACTTGACCCTTCATCATAAGACTGGAAAAATAAAATAGCCGGCCTCAAAGTACTAGTTAGATAGAAACATTTTGTTGAATACATACAAAACGCCTAACGGTTGGTTCAAAACTCTCAACATTTTATAGCTTAAAACTGGTTTTCAAGGACATCAGCAGCCCATGACAACTATTCTCGAATTTTCCAAACTAGGAAGCTTTTCAGTTTCTGGAATGCTTACTCATCATCACCCACGTATTGATATTCAAATTGTGCAGCCAGGGGGTTATTTATTAGTTTATTTATTGCAAGTTTACCCAAGTGTAAAAATAGTTAACCAGCCTATTGGTATTCATTGTGGCAGTCCACTAGATATACTTTTTATGAACGTTGTCCTTGGCGAATGTAGGGGGCAGGCTGCAGGTTCGGCACCCCTCAATCTGGATTTTATCCATTTTTATGCACCTTTTGCTGATTTTTGGCGGGGATGGCGGGGTTGGGGCCCCTCCCGTACAAGAAATCCTGGATGTGACAGGGGTTATGATTTAGACAATAAGTCGCCATGGCAAAGAGTAAAATTCCATCACGGTCTATAACTTGTATTGTAACTGACAAGTTCCCTGTTTATTGAAATACAAACCCTTCAGTCTTCAATTTACATGTGCATATTTTTTAGGTGCATTATAGCATATTTAGTGGTTATTTCAAAGTCAAAAGCTTATGTGTCTAACATTCTCACAGCTAACAATCATTTACTCTTCACTCAGGGTGACCATTTCATATTTCTTTTAACAACTTTATTTCGGAGTGAGAAAAGACAGACTTCTCTTGTCACATAACCAGGTGATATCTGCCAAGAACTTTACTTCAAAGAATCATGCAATTAGGTTACAAGACATAAATTTGTGTTACAGGTCTCCATGCCTACAGACGCAATAAAACATTTTATAACTTCTTTGACACTTCATCTTCTATCCTTTAACATTGGAATGAAGTCTTTAACACGGCAACTAACTTTCAACTCTCCACTTTGGCCAAAAAGTACGTTACAAGGACTTTCTTCTTTTACTATGGCCTCAAAGAAAACCCTAACAATATTCAGAAAACTTTGGAGACTGATTTTAATTAGCTTCAAAGATGTTTATAATTTTTACACTTATGTTATACTAATAACCCTATTGAGGCATGGGTGGCTCCATGGGGGGGGGGGGTCGCCGCTGATACATATTATGTGGAAAATTCTCATTTTTTGCCGAAAAGGCAAAAACACCCATGGCTGTGTTTGGTGAAACACACACATCGCAAAAATATCAATTCTTTCTCGGAGAGTTCACCCGTTGCCAAGAAATTTACGTTTTTGTGCTATTTTTCATATTTACTCAATATATTATGTGGGGGGTGGTGGTGGTGGTTATAATGTGTATAAAAAATTCTCAATATACTCTTCCACAATAAATCATACACAATAATAAACATAATCAACATATTAAGTTAAACTTGGATATAAGACACAGTTAATTACAGTTGAATCAATGTATTTTATCAATAATCATTCCAATGATTCTATTTTTGGCTACGCAATGATTGAATACCACAAAATGGTGAGGAAAAAAAACATTGTTTTTTCCTCCCTGTTCTAAATCATCTCAAAACATTTCCAGGCAGAATCTGTAATGTAGACAGATAGCTCTTTTCTAAAAGACTCTGGGCAAAGGGAAATAAAAGCAACAATGCGAGCAGAGGAGTTATTGAACGGTGACATTTAAACCACTGACTGCTATCCGATTGCTTACGCACTTTTTCGTGACGTTTTTTTCCTCCAGCGATGCAACTGGTTCTCTCTCTGTGCAACTAATCGATTAGTCGAGTTTGAGGACGAATTAATTTAGAAATATTCTACAAACTTGGTAACGTGAATTTCACACAATACCACTGAGCTTAAAAATTAACAATGTGAAACTGCATTGTTCCCTCAATAGCATTATTAGTCTCTTTTCAACCAAGCCACTAACAGCTAATTTACGAATGTTTAAAGATGTTTTCAGCATGATACGGGTAATACATTGAATTGTCATTTCGAGTTGGTATTTTTTAATATTGACTATAATATTTTGATTTGTTTTTATCTGTAGCATAACAGAATGTTTGAATCTTAATTATTGAAGTTTTTGGGGAAGGTTGTTACTTGCCTTGGAAGGAAATAGGTGATCCAATTTATGTACAGAATTCATAGCACAGATAATAACAATCATACCTTCTTAGGCGACAATGTAATAACTAATACAATACAATCTAGATCTACCTTAGTTGACAAATTCAATGCTATGATTACAGTATTGTTAAATATAAGGGAGTGGGATGTAAAAATCCTTAACACTTATGAACCATTGTGTCAAATTTGGCTTAACTCTTCATTCTCCAGACAGAGGATGACACTCAATGTAGTTCCGGAACAATAGAATTCCACGCTGTATCAATCGCACAGCATGGAACTATTTGTCCTCAACGTTTTTGCAAATTAATAAAAATCAATCATGAGCTGGATTGACGATTAAAAAATCGCTATTCGTGAGAAGCCCTGGAGAAGCGTTGGAATTGGCCTCTCAGTACTTTATTGTTCAAACCAAGAATAGACAGATGATGGTGTCTTATTTGCTACGGTTTGTAAGTTGTAGAAAAAGTACAGGGAAGTAAATTGTTAAGGAGAAAGTGACTAAAATTAGAAAGGATTAAAATGCCCCTTCAAGTGGAACACCACTGTAAAGAAAGTAACTACACATTCAAATAATGCCTAATTGGGAGAGTCAGGTGAAATTTATTTGGCACCATCATGTAACAGTGTGTTAAACGTACATAACGGTATTTCTTGTTGATTGTGAAACAGAAAACTTTCTAAACTTCCAAATTTCAGCAATCAATTCAGCAGATAGTGAATTAGAATGATAACATATTTATCTTCTCTCAATGCCAAGAATGAGCATAGCGCATAGTTACCTCGTTGCCACAATGGAGACCTTTGCTGCCCTGATGACGTTGAAGATGAATCAGGTGATTACGGTGTGACGCAATCCCTCCAAAATTATCAACCATATTATGCAACAGTTTTTCTTGTGTCCACAGATAGAACTGCAATCAATAACGCAGCCTGAGGTTGTGTTCAATATAAAAAAAACACGGAGAAAACCTGAAAGAGTTATTAGACTCGGTGGAATGTCGGGTGAATAGGTCGTCATCATTCTGACGGACATGATGTGCATGTGGTCAGGGTCTCAAAACTCTACTCCATTCATCCCGCAGAAAATAAAGAAATTCTTCATCTTTCTTTCACTTTTCAGGTTTTTTGGGTTTTGGGTTTATAAAATGAAAGGAGAATTAAAGGTCTTATTTAAGATCACCAACGTAATTACGAAACAGTGGCCATCAGATCGTGAAATTACTATTTAAAGTTAACATCCCAATTTCAATAACGCAGCATGAAATTTTCAATTGACTTTCATGCTGAGTTATTGAAATTCGGACGTTAACTTTTAATAGTTATTTCACGATCTGTTAAGCGAGACATTAATCTTTGAATTGCCTTGAGCTGTGTTTGACATTAATATTATGTGTCAGCTCCTGAAATAGATTTCATATTGCACCAATTCCATGTTGTGTTTTGACTCAGACAAATACGTCTATTGTTCTTAAAAGGAAGAGTCTTAACTAGGTATTTCATCCTCTGTACCAAATAATAGAAACTATGATAAAAGGATGACAGAAGCCTGATCGTAGTACTTCTCTTTGACCTTTCTATTATTCAGCTGGCTAAATGGTCTTCATTTTATCTCTATGTTGAAAGCCGCGGGTACGGTATGCATCTATGCCATCTGTGACGAAAGTTATTAAAGGTCAATTCAATTAGACATTGTCTCCATCTGCATTAAACCCTTACACATGTACATGCTGTGTATGGAGACCCTTAGGGAGCACACTGTGTGTGTTTTTCGCGTAACCATAAAATGATCATAATTTAGCCGGCTGGTGATTATTATTCTTGAGTTTCCGTAAAGAATTGAAAAGTCTAAAAACCGATGTGAAGACAGGCAAACACACACGTCCGAAAACATTACACATTTCCCTATCCTACAAGAGACTTAATAAGGTAAACGCTTCGAGCGAAAATCCCAACATTGTAGTTTTGCTATGTATAGTCATGGCCTCGGTGATGTGAATGACGATGTACAATTTAATCTATTTGTACTATTGATAAGTGTCTCTTCAATCAGATTGGACGCATCCTCGTTTACTCATTTAGAGCAGAGCAAGCGGTCATGTAGTCGAACTTGCCTGTGTGATGAGTAAAATCTTCATATTAAGATGCAGCACAATGTTATTCGTACTGGGAACAAATAGAAAATATCGACACAGAGGATGAAATTGCCTGAGGGCTAATTATACTGTCATTTAATTTGCATCCGTTGTTGTCTGATTGGGAAAGACATATTAAGTCAACAAAATTAAATTATTTAAAGATGATGACGCTTATGTCAAATTAAATTTCCCAATTTTAGTTTTGATTCTGAAGAAAATTATTTCAAAGTGAACCTGAAATGAAAGTTAATGGTCATGACCTAGTGTATAATCTAATGACAATACAAAATGTAGCACACGAAATTCATATCGGAAGTTTAACAATAGCGAATCAAAAGCACAGCATGAAATTCTTTCGTTCTCTCATTTGTTCTCTTCGTTTCCAAAACGATACGATTTCTGTGTACTGGCAACACTTTTCTGTCATGGTTGTTTGGATTTTTGCCGATTGTAAGGCGGTTGTGTGAGTCCATTTTATTTGCATAGGCTGTGTACAACGCTGCACAGAGCAGCGCAGAGCAACAACTTCACGTCAGTGAGCTCTGAGAACATAGAGATTGTGTAACAGAGCTGAGAGGCTGAAAGTTAAAATAACGTTAATTTCTATACTTTTACGTGTGTTTGCAGATAGAGGACATGTCGCACGGTAAGAGGGGCGCGCTCGCCCGCAGCAAGAGTATAGACCAGCAGATAGACGAGGAACGGCAGAGGCGACACAACGAAATACAGCTACTTATACTAGGTGAGTACGGAAAGATAGACTAACAGTAGGGAAAGAGGTACGCATTGCATTTATTGTCTGTCGAATGACAGAGTATATGGTCATCGGCCTAAAAAACTGATCATCTGAAAACGAGGCTCATCACACTTTCCACTTTCCTACACCAAGAAGTAGTACCAGGAAATAGTCCTGTTGCCATGACGTTGTTTCTTTGGAAACATTATGGCATCATATATTCATTCAAAAGTTACGTCATTCGACAGACACACAACATTACTTTTGACGTAACGCCTCTTGTTGCTTATTGTGTGTTGCCACGATTTTGTGCCATTGGTAGGTATTGGTGGGAAACGAATTGCTCAGATAATGTTACCAAAGGTCTCAGAGCAAACATGGAGTTTTTATGGCATATTTCCAGAAATGCAATGATTGTACAACGCTCTGTCTATGGAATAACGCCATATTTGTGAAACCTAAAAATATTACTTTGCTACGACAGCTCCTGAAATTGAATTCATTTCATGACACTAGAATTCCATTCGAACAAGAGAATCTATTGTTCCAGAAATGAAATTTCATCCTGTGAAAATGAACAGGAATTATTGAGCTGCTGAAAGAATTTTCGTCCAGACTGATTTGTTCCTCATCAGATCGTACAGCCGAAGTTCAATTACACATGGTTCCATCGGAACGGCATAAAATCATGATGTTAATAAACCGTCGCCTCTCATGCCAGAAATACCTAAATCATTCTCATATCCCATCATCAGGCCATTACACTTGCTGGATACACATCAGGGCATGTCATTCACATTCAGCGTTACATTGGCGGATCCAATCGGAAATTCTAGTTAATATTTACATAGGAAAAGCGAAATTGTGGCATACCAGTGTTACTCAACGAAACGTAACATTCTATTAAACGTAACGTAATGTAAATGGTTCATAAACGATCCGGTAACCCAGTGCATTATTCATGATGAACAGAGAATGATAATAATAGTAATTTAAATTATTACTTAATTTTATTACAATAAGGTTACATTAATGAGAGTAATAAATCAAATAAATAACAATACATCAAAGAATTTATAAAGAATTTAGCCCTAACACAACTCAAATCCCTTCCCCTGATGTATAAAGCTCCATAATATCAGCTGCAGGCTGGATTGCCAACCTTCCTGCACCAGTTTAACATGATGATAACAAACTGCATGGAAAATGCAGTAAACCAGGACAGGGATCCCTTGATGTTATTTGGACTCACTTCCGGGACTCCTTTTTAATGATAAAACATGATTTTTCTTCCAATTTGCTATTTCAATTCAGTAGATGTTGTACTGAAG
>JBCAUI010522078.1:0-11832 GCA_038406195.1 Haplosyllis anthogorgicola | reverse complement strand
ACAGGAAAAATTATACATACCCTTGATGGTATTTGGGCTCTCTTCCGGGACTCCTTATTGATAATAAAACATTATTTTCTTCTATTTCAAAATAGTTGATGTTACACTGAAGGAGTCCAAGTTGGTAATGGCTGTTCAGTGCATAAGGGTATCCTTTGTGCTAGCTGGCAGTTGCTAGGCAACTCCCAGTATACCTCACTGAACTTACCAGTCAGTGTACAGAGGCCCTTTTGGGTATTATTGGTTATTTTACAAATACTTATAAGGATTATTTAATACTAAACGGATATTGACACAACCATCTACAGACAAATAAGGAATAACTGCAGAAGAGCGTCCATTGACATAATATTATAACTCTTCATTATACAATAAATCCAAGTCTGTATAAAGTTGTGATCATATCATAAAATTATTAAACATTCCTTGGAATATTTCTTAAAATAACTGAAATAAAATAACTATAAAAATACATGACATGTTACAAGGTAACATTTGGATTAGAAAGGAAACTACATGTTAAGCACAAATTCACGGAGACTTCATTACAATGTTCATTAATACAGCAAAGACACGGCATACAGTTGTGAGATGACTTAGCTGTCGACACTTATTTAAATTCATAATTCATCTAGAAGCTTTTTCTTGATGGAATATAAAACTTGAATGCAGAAAATGATAATTTTTCATCAATCAGCGATGCAAATATATTATTCCTTCAATGTTGTCATTTTTCAATGTGAAGTTTGTCCCATATATACATGTATTCGTTAAGAAATAAATGATTTATATTTTTGTGCAAGCTTCACTCCTGCTAATGTGTTCAAAACAGATTGCTACTATCTCATAATGCGCAGAGGCCAGAAACTGTTGATAAGAGGATCTGGAACTGCGAATCTACAGGAGAGCAATTTTCAGATCAATGCCAAGTTGAGCCAAAGCTATGAATGTAGTGTGGTCAAAATTCATTGGTGTCCCCATTCCATACACATGGAGCACTGATAGACTATGTGACACGGACGTCAAATAGCCAGTTGAAAAGCTGGCATATGTAAATGGTTGTTCTATTGTGACCTTTATTTGCCAGTCCAGGTTAGGATATCACGGTTCTTTCCAACGAATGTTTCATTAATTATATCATTTAGACTGGCATTTTAAAACAGATCAATACAAGAAGCATAACATAACACATGCAGATTCAGATTCAGTTATCTTATGCATGGTGGGATTTGGAATTGGAAGTTGAATAAATATCATGTCTGAACACTCCATTTTCAAAAGAGAATCTTGCTTGACAGACGTTTGCGAAAACCTGAATTCAAAAACTTTTAAATGATAACTTTGCAGTTATACAAGAACATAATATCAACACTGATCTTGTGGAGAGATAGGTGCAATTCGATTCGTGATCTACCTATGCTTACCCGCCCATACAAAAGATCATCAATCCTTTCTTGTTCTTCAAAGTATGCGAATACAGATAAAACTTTCCACCTCATCAGAAAATTTATCAGCTGCGACAAATTTGTGTCCACACCTACACTTACAAATTGTCTTAAGCAATTTATGTGATTGTTGAAAGGTCCTTTGTGCAGTGGAGTGTAAGTATAGAAAGGTACTCAAGCTATCATTCGGGGAACGTACTTGTTATATACTTCTGTATTAATATATTACTATTTTATACGCACAGTAGAAATGAAGAGTATTTGCATGCAAGTGTATCCATACTCATGATACTATGTTTTTCCCTTTGCATGGCAAAATTCTTTGCGTACTCTCAACTGGGAACTTCCTCCATAAAGCTAAAATTCTTAACAAAAATTCATTGATGTCTTTGAACCCTTTTAGGCATTATCAAATTTCCTTCATCCTACCTCTACCGGGAAATATTTTATAATCGTTTAAATGTACTTCCTTTTAAGAGAGATATTGTCTGCAATCCAACATCGCCGAAGGAAATGTCTGACTGGCAATTTTCAAAGAAATATTTGGTCTCCTTTATATGAAGTGACAGATCTGTCAACAGTTATCAGAGTGCTGAAGGAAGCTGTGCCTTTTCTAGATAGAGAGCAGCATGTCATGAAAGCAGCCACTGTTGGTGAATATATGGACCAAATTAAACCAAAAAGCAACAAGCTCAATGTGGAAAATCAAAGACATGTCACACGTTGTCCACACATGTACACATGTATATTAGCAAAAAGGCTAACTTCTAATGTAATCATATATTATAGGTCTTTGCGGATCTGCACTTCCACGAACTATTCTTCAAAAGTTGTCTTGACTCAACCCTGATCATAAATTCCCTAAGTCTCTCTAATGTACAGAACGACTTTCTTTAAGTGGCGGGGTTGTCTCCGCCTCAACCCCATCAAGCCGTGTGATTGCTATGCCTCGGCCATGCCTTTGCACGTCAATGTAAAAATTGAATTCACGTATGAGAAGAAAGACACCACAGGAAATTAATTCAGCATTTAGAGTTTATTTAGTAAATGTACCAGCTAAAGTGAACCGACAATAAAAATAACAATCTAGCGTTTGTAGAGACACTTACACGTGAAATGTACAAAATATGACTAATACGTTATGCATGTACAAGCATGGTAATCATTCCCGTCAGCTGCAATTTTTTGTGCTGGTACAGGTACATTACCACATGTAGATTACATTTACAATCTTGGTGCGCATGGGAGTAGTTGAATTTACGTTGTATTGTTATCGTAGCTGAGGCATGATTTCTATATCCATGACCATTTTTCTTTTCAAGAGCTGCAACATAAGAAAAGTTGAAGCCTTCATGCATTTATGAAAAACCTTGCTGTACCGTGTTATCCATTGACATTTGGTACTCTAGCACACCGTCATTGAAAATATTTTTCCAAGGCAAAGATAAAGTGTATTTAGTTGCTCAAATACCTTTATTACATGCAATATCTTTCTACAAGAGATTTATCACTTAATTCGCAATCTAAGTGGGAAGTTTAAATATATTTGCAACCAATATATATCAAAATATAAAAAGTCAAGCAGTACAGACAGCTTCAAGGGCAACAGTAGCCAGGTCAGTTCAGACATAAGCTGCTTCTATACCCTGTAATTCTAAAACTCCTGCCAATAATGGTGAAAGTCTGAGGAGGAAAATGTGCCTACGAGACATATTTGGCTGCCTTCATGTCTAAGATCCTTCTAGACTTATACTCCTGTCCCAGGCCTAATGCTTTTTAGAAATCAATGAGTGTTCATGCAATGGCATTACAACTTCACGCAATCAGAATGGTTTTAAAAGAACGGTGTATTTATCCGAATGTTATCAAACTTAAAACATAATTACTGAAACTCATTGAATAATTATTTTCATTTATCCAAAGTCGACTTTTAACTTCACTGTATTGTCAAAGTGGGTTTCCATGTCAAATAGTGATAGCGAATTTTCTCTGGAAGTGTCACGCGTGCTACAAACAACATTATCATTGAGTATATCTGAAGAAGATTCGGTTGGAGTTGTAATCTGTAGATCATCAGAGAATTCTATTGTATTGAGATCAACTGAGGCTACTCCCACAGGAGGATACGCTCTCCAGGAGGGTAAACTATTTGGAGGTTGTATTTTTTGTAATAACTTGTAGTCGGTGTAATTCTTCAGTTCTAATGTATTGCCTTCATCAACTCCGTTGTAATACTCAAGATTATCATCAAATTCTAGTTCGAGCCTAAGGTCTAATTCTCGCTCGTACACACCACAGTAATCAGATTCATTGTTGGATTCTGGACTTGGAATTATAATGGATGTATTGCTTTCAGAGGTCCTGTCAATGGTCCATTGTTGATTGCACTTGTTACTGGAAATTGACTTTTGGCAGCTGTGTTGCTTTGCATTAAGTGATTTGTTTATTGATGGATTATAAGACACAACGTTATCGCCAAACATTTTCTTTTTGTATTTATTGGAGTTCACATCATAAGTATCATACAATAAACCATCCTTTTCAATGATTCCATTGCATTGATTACTATTCTTTAGTTTTTCTTCGTGAGCTTTCTTTGCCTGTTCATATAACTTGTTTGCCAGTTGAATTCTGACTGGAAAATGTCTTTCATTTTGAAATTCAATTGGTTGCTTTTCTTCTTTTTGAAATTCAGTTGACTGTTTTTCTAATTTCTTTTTACTTCTATCCTTTTTGATATTATCCTGGCCATTGCAATTAGAGGCCGATTCCTTCTTGCCATTTGGAACTTTAATAGAAGCCTTACTTCCTCTGTGAACTGGGGCATGGAACACATAATCACTTGACATTTGTCTTCTAATCAAATCAAAGGATTGAGAAGGAGCTGGCTTTAAGGCATTAGAACGTAAAGCTCCTTTACTGGTCAATGTCTCAAGGGCTGAGGTTGACCTCCTTCTGTTCTCTTCATTGTTACCAGCGCTTGGTTCACTTTCTGATCTGTATTCTCCGTCTATTTTACTAGTAACAATATCTATTTGATTCACAAGAACTTGCAAATCTCCTACCACTGTTTGTAACTCTCCTAAGACGTTTTCTAGATCTCCTACAACCATTTTCATCTGTTCCTTAACAATGCCGGTCCCTTTTGGGATTACCACGTTCATGTAGTCATGATATTTACGAGTGTGGTTATGAATATATCTGTGTCCTGGGACTGGCACCATACATCCATGAGAGGTAGACATCCTAAACTGTGTAGGATCCATAATGCAGTATTCCCTGGTACTTGATATTCTCATTTCACTTTTACTCTTCACTACCAAACAGCCTGGTCCATTATTGTTCCCTTGTGAGGACTTATCACTGAGTGGATTATTGACTTTCTCCTGAGATTTGGACGCTCTATGTTTGTGTTTATTGTGTTTGGATGTAATGACCCTATGCTCTGATTGAGCACCCATGTCTTTGCCTTGAGAAAGTGATCTCTGGTGATGAGGATGGATTTTGGATTTTGATGCTGCTGACATCTTTTTGCACATATGGATGGGACAATTATCCAAGACAGTGACACAGATTTTCGGAGTAGGGAAATGACATGCTTGTGTTTATTTTCAGCTCATTTGCCATCCAAGACAATATCTGACATCCCCAAGTGACATCATTTGACAGCTAAAATTATAAGAAGGGCGAAAAATTAATACATTTATTTTTTCTAAGAATCATTACTTTAAGCGTAAAAATGAAAAAAAAACCCATCAGTTATCGGAACGGAATACGGACTACTGTATCAAATAACCTATTAACGTCAAACTTATTTTGATCTAAACTCCATCTAAACTTTTGTTTGTTTGTTTATGTTCCTGTTTTGCCTTTTAACCCGATAATAGAAGCATTCCTTGTAGAGGAAGGGGAAATCTGAACTTGATAGAATGGGCTTTTCTTTCCAGACGGTAACTCTTATACCGCAGCTCCGGTGAAACATTTATCTACACTTACACAGATGAGGTGGCAAAGCATCAGCACCAAGCGAATGTTCTGATAGCTACCGTTTTAGATTTCGCTTAATTGTATTTCGTGCAGATGTTGACGTTGCAACTGACCTGAATACCGCAGGTGAGTATCAGAATGTTAAAGGAGAAATGTTGGGTGTTACAACCGTTTTATATGATATTATTGTAACCTGCACTGGTATCATGTCTTGAAGCGATGCGGGTACTCTTTTCTCATAAACAATTCATGTTATTAGTTCAGGATTTAACATCAGTAATGACCTTAAAACCGATTTCCAGGGACGTATGTTGAACTAACCTAAAGTGAACACGGGACAGTTTATATATAAATTGAATTATTTAAACAACTGTTCATATTCAGCGACACTGAGTGCTGTAAATTCATAACCTAGAATTTGACGTTTACAATGCCCTTATCTTACAAATTGATATTTTGCTCCGATAATATTGTATACTATAAGCGCATATTTTTAAGAAAATTATATTCTTCTGTACTAAATGTATATGGAGAGTAGAGTCATGTTCATGTAAAACATTCTTGTAGGGTGGGGCACGGTTTATGACAACACAGATTTTCGATAAAGTACCTAATTATCTTTTCAAAACGAAAAGAAACATGCACCACCCATGTTCAATATACTTTAAATGCTAAAACGTGTTGTTTACTTTGAGCTAAAATATATTTGCGATGTAAGAAATTAAAAGTTTGATACAGCTGTCATTTCAGTCAACATTTATTTTCACTTACCTTCCACAATAAAGTTTTTAGTTCATTGTAAAGCAATTATTGTTGCAATTCCGCAAAATATCAACTTTTAATTTCAAATTCTCTGTGTACCTAGATATTGTGTAGTTGTTACAAGAGCTCAGGTTAGTCCACATCTGACACACAGCTGAGTGAGGTAACTACAGATGTCTTGCTGCTAGCTGCAGCATCGCAAAAACCGCTACTCTCATCATAGGTAATTATCGATCTGAAATTTGACAGCTCGTTCACTATACTTCCAGCTTTTTTCAGAACGATAAATAAATCAAGGATTCTTTGGTGAAACGTTGGCTTTTTATGCGTTCTGCTGAATTCGTGATATATTAATAAGTCCTCCGAATTGTTGATCCGCTTGTAGGCTTAACGAATGGTTTGTGCAAGCATGTTCCTTCAAAAGAAAAGTAGTCTGCCAGGCAAAGTACTTAGCAACTGTATCGAGCGTGTGCTCGAATAGTATCTGCATGGCTCACTTAGAATATTAAGTTATGAAAAAATACTAACTTCTTTGTCGTGTGCAACTTGATTGATGGAAAAAAAAATTCAGTCTGCAAGCACTACATTGAACCTTGCGCAACATGTAGACACGTTGACACGTTGTGCCACAGTTTTCCCACACCCGTACAACCTGATTTTGTGCAGGAAAATGAAAGAGTCCAAGTGTACTTAGTAAATATGGTATACTAGGTGAATGTGTATCTGACCATGCTGTATTTTCAATTCATTTTATGTTATCAGAACAACAGATATTATTATCTATAATTTTATTAATATTACAGCCGAGCTGTATTCTATAGTTGTATCGGATATTGCCAATTTTCACTACGACACCGACTTCCTGCACAGTGATCTACGATTTGTTTTCCTTCTTCTCTTTTTCATGTAACCCGACTTCCTTTCAAGGCCTGTCTGCTCTGTAAAATGGACCATACAAAGACTGCGAGAGTAATATCAAATAAAGTTGTCTTTAGATGTCCGACAGCTGTTCATGAAACCTAATTGGTTGGTTGCCCATCTAACTTTCTAAGTAAAGATACGAGGGAAAATATACTATAGGTGCACAATGCCAGCTATTTCTCACAGCGAAAAAGACAAAAAAAAACATTCCTCATAAAGAAAAAGACCGGAATTCCTCTACGCTATTTATCCTTCAGGCACTTCTAAATTATTTATACACTTTACAGGGGCACCAAAACCCGGAGTCCTGCACTGTATATAACTTGGCAAGTATGATTTCGTCTAGCCATTGTGGCAGCAATACATGTATATCTTTCCTCTTGATATAAATCTATATGAGGATGATCAATTCTATTTCGTTTTACCTAAAAGCAATTTATGTGATACTAAAGAACAAAGTTTCCATCACCCGTCAAATAATGGGTAAGATGAATACATTCAATTATATCGTTTTCTTTTTTCAGACCGCCAGCTAAGATTTTGACAGATTTTGTTATGTACATTTGGCAGAATCTTTGCCATAAGTTATCTTTGAAAATATCAAATTAAATGCCGTATGGCTTAAGTATAATTTACTGCTTAATATTTAAATGCATTCAATCTATAGACATTTTATGCGCTGAAAGTTTGCTGATGTTTATCTTTTTTCGAATTAATACTAAAACAAGTGATAATTCAGAGTGGGCCTTATTTATGGTTTCTTTTACCCACAGTTGTTACGAAGCGGCTCTGTCAAACCATAACGATAAATATTCTCTAGAACTCATAAGTTTGCAAGGGTCCTTCCAGGAATCCTAGCTCTAATAAATAACCCGATAAATATCCGAGATAAGTGACAAGTACCATTTTTCTTTCTCTAAATCAGATTGAATTCATTACCTTTGGAAATGAGAAACTTCCCGTGGGAAGGAAGGCCATGACAATTTACCAACGAATTGGCTTGTAAACAAAATGTGCATCAAACACTTTAAGATAAACTTCATTTACATTTCGGTGATACCAGCATTAATAATGCTTAAAAACAAATGTTTAAATGTTTGCAGGTTTGTAGTTACCAAACTGATTGTTATCTTCCTTACTCTTTTTTCAGATTCTGGTTTCGAATCTTCCATTTGTTTCATTTTGTGTCAAAGGAAAGGTGATTCAGTTTCACGAAACAAACCCCATATTTTTCCTTTCCTTGGACAGAAGGAAGTATCTGTCTCAGATCAACCCTTGATGAAAAACTGACAAATTAATGGTTTCATACAGCTATGTGTCTTTGAACTTAAGGCCTGTATCAATTTCATCAAAGCTTTTGTAGGGTACAGAGGACCTTGTTCATTGCACCTATAATCCCATTTCCCTATCCAAGAATAACACTTTCCTGTAACAGTTAATCTTTTATCACAGCCTTCTGTTAATTCTAGTAGAAATCTCTCAACGAATTTAAATACTCAAATACTCCTACCCGAAATACTTTAATAAACTTGGTACGTTATGATTTACTCATTAAATCGCCGTGGAACCATCCACAGAAATTCAGAACACTTTAAGAAACCGCTTAAGTGGCGTAGCATAAAATAGTCATGAAGGGAATTGAGAATATAAAAGCTCAACTAAGAACAGATTCTGAGGATGAGGGGAACCATTAACATTGGTCTCCATAACCTTTTTATTATCAACTTTTAAGTTGAATTTATTTCTCTCAACACTGAGCAGATTTCTTTTTGAACAACAAAGGTACCACCATTGTTGTTTTCAACAAAGGTTATATTCCCCCATAAAATATTGCATCATGAATTGATTGAAGAGGCACCGATACAGGATACCCCGATAACCTCAAGTGTGACATTCAATTGCCCTTCTTGTCTCCTTAAAATACTACGCGCAACTTTTAACTTGAGCGCCTGACTCAAGACCAGATTCCGTACGAGTAGAGAGAGCTACAGTGCAATGGGAAATTATTTAATGATTAAATTAATGAATAAATTTGTGTAGATTCTTTTCACAAAACGTGACGATCCCTTTCAGAAAGAGAATTGTCACTCGAAGTTGTTTTTGTAACTTGTGAGCAAGGTTTTTGTATACCATTGGTGATTAAGTTATCCTCCAACAAGAATGAAAATAGCACCAGGAATTGTTAACTGGATCTTAAATTCATCCAGTCAGTCCAGTCAGTTATATATGGTAATACGGTTCATTGCAGTAAACTTAAATATGAAAGAAGCTTCTTTAAAACCTAAAATAAAGCAGGCAATGTTGGCTTAGGATTGATCAGAAGAAACTTATTGGTTAATTAGCATGCTGAATGAAGAGATATCGTGGAGATTTTTTACCAGTTGAGCTGAATGAAATTCATGAAATAGTATTAATTGTAACAAGTCACGAAAGGGGTGTTGCATTCACAATGGATCTGCATTATGTGACTGTGTGTCCGGTCAACTGGAGAGAGTGTTATTCATTTCTATCACTGAACCAGTCCCCCTTTCTGTGCAGACACAGTTTTTTTTTCAAATGCCTCATAGATGTCGTATTCTTGCCGTCAAACTGCAAATGCCCAATTTTATCTTAATTCTTAGTCAATTTAATCTAACCATATCATTTACACAAGCACGAAGCAAGAACAGAAGCATTATATATTAAACCCACATTTCTTCCAACTTCAATTAAAATATGACAACAATTTACTCTTTCTTCAAGTCTAATTTTGACATGTAAATTAATTTATAAATGAAATTCCAATTTGTAAGCGGTACTTAAACAACTGTTAACTATATAACTATATCTGAAACTCAGAAATTGCCGTCCTTCATCCATATCAAATGACAGTATTCTTCATCAGATGATGAAATGTCTGGTTAAGGTTCTTCAGTTTGAGAACAGTAGACCCTTTTGACTAAGTCAAAGACATAGCATGGAATTGACGCAAAATGAAATCCATTTCAGGAGCTGCAAGTTTTCACTTTATTACACATACATCCATGCATTAGTTTGCAACACTGCCGTGTTGTGAAACGACAACATCGCTGGTACATAAAAGTATTTCTTGTACATTACATTGCATTGGAATGATACAATTTTAACAACAGATGCCTTCGTATCTGATTGCATTAGGATGCTCCTTCCTCCTAGATTTATTTCGTGTAGTTTGTAAAAATTACCACAGATGGCGCCATTGCATGATTTAGATTGTTCATTCTGATCAAATAAGTGTGTTGGTTTCTTTTGTGGTCGTCCCTTAACTTGTGTGCAAATAGTCTAGTTGGTAGCATGCTGGCTTGCTAATCAGTAAATAACTATTGACTGGGTTAAAATCCAACAATAAAAGTAATATCTATTTTTGTGCCAGTTTAAGTAACTGGAAAAAATATCCATTGTCATTATTTTATATGTTAAACTTTTTTATTGGTGGACATCATCATATTACAAGTGTGTGTCACATGATAGCGATTGTGTATATGATATGGTATTTCTTTTTCCATCAGCCCTAAATGTTCTTTTGCACTTGCACAGTATTACTTGAAACAATGCTCAAAATTGCATTCTAGAAGTTATTGTCTGTTAAATGCATTGGTGTGTTTTTCTTAGGTTTATGATACAAAATGTTCAAAGGCACTGCTTCAAGTGTCCAAAAGGCTTCATAATGTATTTGCCCCTAATGATTATTTATTTATTATTCAATTAGTAACAATATGGTCCAAAATAGTCATGTTTAATGTACCTTATCCAAATTGCATTCATTAATCAACCTATGTAGACATGTTGAATGGACCTAGTCTACATTACATTTTCAAAGAAATGCTAACACAATATGCAATGAACCATGTCCATATTATATTCATTCATCATCCACTAACCATATCTTGAAAAGATCAGATCCAAATTACATTAACTAATCAACCTATGTAGACATGTTGAATGGGCCAGGTCCACATTATATTCATTCATCACACATTAAGCATATCTTGAATTGACAGGATCAATGTTACATTCATTATTTCTGCTTTCTTGGTTATGTTGAATAGACCAGGTTCTTTGCCTTTGACTTCAAGGCATTCTTGTTTTTGTTATTAAATTAAATTACGGAAATGTACTAATTTAAAATAGTACGAGAGTGGACAGAATATTTTATACAAATCGTTGAGTCATGTTACTGTGCATCCATGATTACTGTCAATGTGTGTCCATGCTATCATCATATTTAAAATCCAACAATCAATAGGGCAGAGTTAAAGGTCTAAGACTGTGTATCTCAAGGTCTATGGTTTGCGTTCCCAGCTGGGAGTTCTTTAAGTATTCATCTACACTAACTATTAAAATCTCTTTAAATAAAATAAAATGAAATTTAAGAAAAATATTTAAGCCAAATAATAATTTTATCCTTCCAATAAAATTGCTTTTACATTTTGCAAAAAATCTGCTTTAACCCCTTTCCCGCCATAGACCCATTTTCATGTGTGAAGGTCTACGCCGCGAACAAATAAATCTGCTCATGTTTAAATTGGTCAACAACGCCGGGAACAAATTTATTTGTTTTTACATGGTTTTGGCTGTACATTGTGAAATGTCATACTAGGCAGTGCCGTCCTCTATTGCAATTAAGAAATATATATGTAAGAATACTTTTACCGTCGAGAAATATCATTCTCTTTACTTCTGTTACAATAAAACTTAC
>JBCAUI010522067.1:0-11833 GCA_038406195.1 Haplosyllis anthogorgicola | reverse complement strand
ATGGCCTTTGGTGATAGCAGAGAGCTGGGCACCTGAATCCACTAGTGCCAAACATTTTACCCCATCAACAAGAATTTCAGTTTCATTAGCTTTCCCTATTAATCGAACTATCAGATCTGGGTTGTAATATTTCCTGCTATTGACCTTGGCTTTCTTATTTATGACTGCAGTCCCGGAGCTGGGTTTGGGCCTGAGCAGCCATCTCTCCATTGCTCCTGTGTCTTCATGGGGGGGGGAGGCTGCTGAGACCTGGCTTCCCCCTGCCGGAAGTTTTCCGAAGTCGCACACAAATGAGCAATGTCCCCCTTGCCCCCACAGCAGAAGCAGGTAATCAACTGATTCCTGCCCCCCTGAGTGCTCTGACTACCACCTTCATTTTCATTCCAGAGGTTTCTTCCTCCACCCCCTCCTGGATCCTCCTTTGCCATCGGAGTTGCCTTCCACCTGTGCAGCCTTCAATGTGGTGGTCAGTTCTGCCACCTGGGCTTGCAATGCTGCCAGGTCATCTCTGGTATCCCTTTTGGAAATAACTGCTGACTTTGCTTTGATGGGAGCAGGAGCTGACAAACTTTTTGCCTCATCACACACCTGAACAGAGTGTGCCTCTAACAAGAAGTCATTGTAGCTCTTTGAGGTATCTTTATACAGATACCAAAGGGCATCCCAGTAAGGTTTAAGCATGCCATGGAACAGTCACTCTTGGAGCTGCCACTCCCAGTCTGCTGGATGTATTATTTCAGGAAACTGCCTCTGAATTTTGTTCAGGCCCTTGACTAACCTACCCGCAAAGTGAGTGATTTCCTCCCCTTTTTGTTGGGTCATCTGATAGAACTTTGCCATCAGCTGGTTGCCACTCTCCACAGTGCCACACTGTTTTTTCAACACCCTCACAATGTCATGCACCATGGCATTTGAACCTAAGTTTTCCACACATTCCTTGGCAAGTTCGTGCAAAGAACTTTGCACATTCTGATGCAAGGAGGGTTCCGGGTAATTCCGTAGTGCCCCCTGCACATCAGCACCAAATCTTAAAGTCTAACTCCTGTTTAGGGGTTGGTTTATCCCCACTGAAGTGTCCGATTTGGGGCACTTGGGTCATTAAGACCACCCCCTCATGATGCAATGCTTGCCCTGGTGGAGCCCTGGAGGCTGACGGTGTGGGAAAATCACACCCCTTTACATCTGGGAGAGAGGCAATGGATTGCTGAATCCCTTTGCTAGAGCTTCAAATGTTTGGAGCTGGCTGCTTACTCCCTCCAGAACCTTGATAATGGCCACATCCCAAGCCCAAGCAGCTTCGGCCTCATCCTCTACACCCTCCTCCTCAGGAGGAGTGGGAGCATGTGGAGGGGCCTCTTCCATCTCAGCTTCAACTTCCTCTAACTCTCCAGCTGGCGCAGCTGCTGCTGCCTCCAATTTTAAACGTCTAGCCTCCTCTCTCTCACAGCTAACCCTCTCAAGGGTTTCCAAGAAAGAAATATGCATATCCACTTTTAGGGTGCCACCCATCCAATGCACACCTCTACCCAACCTTATTCTGAATAAGGCGGGATTTGTTGGTTTGGCTACAGTGACTAAAAAGTCACATATGGTTAAGTGACATAGTGAGGCTGGTGTGGCTCCAGCATCATGGATGCAAATGTCTCTCACAGATGTTTCCATGAAAGATGGATTGGAGATGGGCTCCCCATTCTCCTGTGTGAAGTGAATTAAAATCCCAAAAGGATGTACCGCCCTTGTGGATTCCTTACCAACAGCACTTCCCCCTTCTTCTGTGGCACCTGTACTGGCAACCACTTCCCCCTCACCCTCGGAATGGTAAGACATATCTGTTGACATTGCTAACTTGTGTGACCATAAATACACACTTCCCCAATTATTAAATAAAAGGGACGTTAGTTTAGGGGTTAACCTTGGATGTGCTATTACAAAATTGCTTCGCAAATAATAATGTTTTACATAAAGGCAAATTCAAAATTTAAATCTAGACGTGCAAAACTAGAAACACCATTCAAACTTATTACTGCTTGAATTGTTTGCAGAATCATGTTTGATGTCTTGATGTCATGCCAACTAGACCTCTCTCACTTCAGACTTGGTCATCCCTGAGGATTTTAAAGATTCAAGAATGCTAATAAACCAATGTTCATTTACTCACACATCATTTGCATAAACTTATCTATCAGGTCCCAGACCATGACAAGTCTATATCCAGTCCCCTCAAATTCAAGGGACAGGGTGTCTTCTTCCAGGTACTCTCACAGTAGCCAGTGTTCAATGTCAATAGTTCTTTAACATTCAGGTTCAGGTTCAACACACTCACGCCCCAATGAAGATTTGGAATTCTCCCTCTCTTTTGCATCACCGAACTGCTGCAACCTCTGCTGTGCTCTCTGTGAGACCTCTCACCCTCAATCTGTGAGAGTTGGTGTTTCTGTGACCTGCTGCAACCTGCAGCAATCCTGACCATGACCATGCAATGTCTCTCATTGTTACAACAGAAGGATGAGCTTCCACCCAATCATCTACTTTCAACTTTCTAACATCTCTCTCTGTCACAGCACAGGTCCTTCATTGGGTACCAGTTTGTAATGTTTTACTTATTTTGGATGATTTTAGCATAGAACTGCGATGGATTGGTTCAGAACCTGTGACTTTACCATAACAGAGAGAGCAATGCAATGGTTTCTCAACAAACAGCTTCTTTATTTCTCTATTCCACACTGAACAAAGTTATATCTGTGATAACACCCTGTAATATCAATAAACGCATTTACTTCAACAATCTACATGTTTCTTTAGTTCTGCGACTTTTACTAATTATGACAAATAGCTTTATCACATTTATTTTACTAGTTTCCCTTTACTTAGCAATTTCATTATTAATTTAACATTTAGCTGACCAACTATTACCCCCCTTGGTACAGAATTTATAGAGATTTACCTGTAGCACCACCAAGGATTCTCATAAACATTCAAATGGAGTTACCTCCTTGAGCTCTTTGATCCCTCTAAAGAACATTCCCCAGGCCCATCTCTTTTATACCATTGGACAATGTTTGGTCATGTGACTTGATGACATCATCAGTGACATCACTTCCAGTTTCTGTACTTATGTAATTTCCCACACTGTTGATGACAATTTCCCGCATTTCATTTCTGGTCTATTTTATTATCTCGTTACATAGTTGTAGCAAGTTTTTGTTTATTTTAATTTTATTATACACAAGTGAGAATTGCTCTGTCCACTTTAATTCATTATCAATTGTTATTCCCAAAAACTTTGTATTTATTACATATGGGATTTTAAAGCTCCCTATATATATAGGGTCTATTTTATTATCGTTGTTCCCATACTAAAGTATACTGCAATAGTTTTATTCAAATTTAAAGATAATTAGTTTGCACAGAACCAATCAGTTAATCATTCCAAATCTTTCATTATAGTATATAGCAAATAATTTTTATTTGTATGTGAATAGTATATGGTTGTATCATCCAGAAACAAAATTATTTTGCATTCATTTACTATCTCATGTATATCATTACAAAAAAGGATGAACAACAAAGGGCCCAGATTGCTTCCTTGAGCCATTCCATATTCTATTTTATAAGTGTCTGAGTAACACAGTTTTTGCTTGATAAAGTGGTACATTTTGTCCTAATTTGCCTATCACTTAAGTAGCTTCGAAACCATTCATTTGATACCCCACAAATTCCTAATATTTCAAGTTTGTCCAACAATATGGTATGCTCTAAGATATCAAACACTTTCGATAAATCCAGGAAGATACTTATAGTATGTTTGTTTGACTCCCTATCCTTTAAAAGGTCACTGACCAGTTTTACTATTGCGTCTTGACATGATCTTGAGCATCTAAAGCCATACTGGCTCTGATAAAGTAAGGCATTTTCTTCCACAAATTTTGACAGTCAGTTATAAACAATTTTTTCTAAAATCTTTGAAATAGTGATAAGTAGAGAGATTGGTCTATAATTACTTACAAGTGTTCTGTCCTTGTTCTTATACAGGGGTATCACTTCAGCCAATTTCATGGCCTTAGGGAACATTCCTGTTCTAAGTGATTCATTAAAGACATATGTCATGGGAATTTGAATGGATGGTCCAATCTTTTTTAGTAGTACATTGCTAATATCATCATGGCCAGAGCTTGGTTTATTAGCAATCTGCCTTAATATTGCATTAAGCTCAAATGCACTACATGGTGTGAGAAATAGTGTCTGAGGACTTTGATTCAATTTCTTCAAATATTCCGCTATTTTCACTTGCGATGGTTTCATGGATTTTGCCACCAATATTTGCAAAATATTCAGCCAGGGTATTGGATATAATATTTGGTGACTACTGATGTATGCCATTCACATTTAAACACTCTATCCAACTCGTTTTGTCTTTTATTTTACCTGTCATTTTACTGATTATTTGCCACAACTTCTTTGTTTTGTTTTTGTACTCAACACATTTTTTATTATAATAGTCTACCTTTGCCTGGCATTTTATTTTATTATATCTAGGTAACATATGCTTCATGATCTTGTTGTGTTGCATCATTTTTTATCATTTCTCTATGTAATTTATTTTTTTGTTCAGGGCTTTTCAATACACTAGGCATCAGCCTTGGTTCTATTATACGGTGGCTTGCAGAAATCTTTACTTCATGCAGAGGTGCTACTCCATTTAGCTCTTTCTCTATAATACCACTCAGTACATTGAAGGCTTGATCAAGATTTTCTTGTACTAATACATTGTTATGCCACAAAATTCCTTCTAGGTTCTCTTTTATTTAATTAATTTTTTTATCATTGAAATTTCAAGCCTCAGAAATCAGTGGAGTTTTACCCTTGACAGATTAATTTCTAATAAGTGTTAACATTGGGAGGTGGTCTGACAAATCATGTATAAGGATTCCCAATTCAAATGATTTTTGCTATTTTAATGACAGATAGATATTATCTATTAAAGTTGCACTACTTTTAGTGATTCTAGTGACTCAGGTGATGCTTGGTATTATATTTCTATCAATATTAAGGTCCAAAAACTTTTGTGTATTTGCGTGAATATGACTTTTTAGTAGATCTAAATTATGGTTGATTCCTATCATAAGTTCTTTATTGTCTTCCTCTGATAGTTTATTCAGTAATAACTCATATTCAATGAGAAAATCTTTTTGATTTGTATTGGGGGTTCTGTACAATGAGCCCACAATCACATTATTTTTATCCTTAGTTTCTACTTCTATGAAGATACTTTCACAAGTGTCACCCACTAATAGATCTTTATGGATTTCATATTTCATATTTTCTCTGACCATTATGGCAACCCCTCCACCCTTTCTACAACATTCTATTGTTTGTAACCAATTTATAATTTTTTATATTAAAGTGTTTCTCCTTGTCTTTACTTAAAAAAGTTTCACATAGAAGCAAAACATCTACTTTACTTTCCTGTCTATCCATACTTTGAAGCAGTATTTGTAGGTTATTCATTTTAGAGATCAGACCACATATATTCAATTGCATAATTAACAGATTCACACTACCCTTATTTAGTCCTATAATTTAGTCTGGTTCCAAATAGTTGCTTTATCATTCCACATATCATCCCTCTGTGCATGAAAATCTATTGGTCTATTTAGGTTATCAAAGAGAACATTCTCATCTGAGGTTTTAGAAAACCACATTTTCCTGCCATTGATTAATTATTGACTCAGTAATATTAGTATTAATGTGCTTAATGTGCAAGAAAACATACAATTGCTTAAGTAGTTAAATATAGTCAAACCCATCATTCAATGAGAAATAGGTTGGTGCAGTAGAATAACGATAGTGATAATAGTAATACTCACAATTCTAAGGCATCACAGTGATGCCATATAATTTTCAGGCATTTATTATTTGTAAATTTTTAGCCCAATAATGACAGCAATTTTATTATTATATCCATTCACCGTTGATTCTTTCAGTTGTGAGTTTAAGACCTAGAGAGGTTGCTAGCACTTCTAGGAGTCCACAATACAGGTATTATTATGACCTATCATGATATTGTGTATATTTACATTACTATATCCATAATTTTCATGTCTCCTTATGAGGTAATGACTTATAATTCTCATTTACACTTGTTGCTTGCTTCATAGAGCTACCAATATGTAAGACATCCATCTGATGTCCACTTACTTTCATGTAGGGCATCCGCATGATATAGTGATATGCCTGTTCCCCATATTCTGTCCTTAGTTGCTTCAGCTATTTTCTTCATTCCTGTACTCATAAGGATATCCAATAGGGTAGGATTTTGGATAAACTTCTCCTCAATTCCAGGCCATACTAATTCAAGACCTTTGTCTTCCCATTCCATCTTATTTAACTTTTTCAATTGGCTAGCTGCTTTTTTCATCTCGAATGGATCTTCCATTTTAGGATTTTATCTGCTACTCCATTTCCCTTTGCAAATTGAGCCTTCTGTACTTGGATAAATTGCTCAGCACAATTGTACAATTGACGAGTGAAAGTTACTATATGGATGGAGCTGGCCAAAGTAAATTATCTTGTCATCATTGCTTCATTGGTTAGTAAAGATAGGGCTCAGCTCCTCTGGTAGATCTACTAAGTTACTTTTGTTGTATTTCTTGCCATTTATCACAAGATTACCTTGCTCCCACCTGCACTTTCCCTTATAGGAACTTTGCTGTATTGCATATTTATATATGGGATGCAGAAGATTATGTGACTTAATCACTTCTGGTGGCAACTTCTCATCTACAAAAATTCCTCTTGGTAGATTTATCTTATCCATGAGCAATTGTTCTCTTTCTACTTGGTCAGAGAATTCTATCAGAATTGGTCTATGTTGATTCGGGATTGGTGCCCCTATCCAATCACATCTTGACAATATTAAGGCTTCCATCCTTTCCTTCCCCAGATCAAGATTCTCCTTGTTGGTAATTGTGGCTAAATGTTTATTCAATCATTCTCTAGTCTCTAATGGTTTTTCCCAGGCAGCTTCTATGCCATGAACCACCAGACATTTACGTCTGTTCTGATTTTTGAGCTCTTGTACCTTCCACTTCAGTAAGTTGTTTTCCTCTTCTAATTTAACAATTTTCCGATCAGCTTGTTCTAATTTAGTGTTTATACTAGCTATGTCACGTCTAAATGAGATATTATCTTCTCGATTTGTTTGTTTGTAAACAAAATTTGAGTTTTTCCTTTAGGAGGCAAGATAGGTAACTCATTTGTAAATATCTTTCACTGTCTAAATAAATTTCAATATAAGATGTCCTTAATTTTTCAACCAAAGTAAACACTGCTAACAATTTAAGTTCTAAGTTTTGCATTCAGTGCGAATACTATTTGTTATGAATGTTTCCAGAAGTAGAAAAAAGTTGAATACCTTTTCTTCGTCAAGTCCATTTAAAAAAGTAAATAAACAAACAGCAAAGATAATATCTCGTTTTGACGTGACTAAGTTAATGATATGTAGTACATTCAAACAGTGCAATGCATTAGTTTTACCAGAAATGATTCAATTTACGTCCACTGAACAAAATGTCATATAAAATTGGTATATTTTGGTAAATCTTATTAGACAGATTGGACAAATTAGACAAAATAAGGCTTAGTACGAATTAATAAAAACCTGGTATGTTTGTCTTGTGATGTCTGTACTCTGTGCCAATACACGGTGTGCGGCTGCACTGGTGCACTGTAACTTGATCTGATAAAGGATAAAGTGTGTTTACAGATATCCATCTATTCAATCAATGAAAATTATATTGAAACGTCTTTTGTGTTATTTTTGTACCTTTGATGGAGTGAAAGTTTAATATTAATTAATCAAAATGTAACCTGTCGGTGTACATTGTGTCAATTTAGATCAGGGTTTTTTTCCAATTTAAGGTCAAGGTCAATTTATTTCGTTTTCTTTCATATGTTCCTGACAGAAATCATATCAGAGATATGTGGGACAAGATTCACAATTAATAGAAGTGTTAGATTTGACATAAACACAATCATTTTTAGTTGGATTTGATAAAGCAAATTGCAATAAATCAATTAGTTGCAGGTTAAATATAAACAACTCAGATAAAATGAAGTCTGCGGACAAAATTTGAATCAAGAGCACACAATCTAGAGGCCCTCAAATCTAATAGAATCATTTGAAATGATACAAACCCATATTTATAGTTCCTGACTGTTCTGAGTATTTCTTTACACTCACTGATAAAGCGGGGAACAGGTTTCCGTAACAATGTTATCATCAGGTCATTCACCTTGCAGGATTTTTCTGCATTATAAAAATGTTAGCAATGCACATGAAGTCCAAAGGGGACCCCAGAAATGAACGCTGTCTAGGTCTTCCAAAGAAAAGAGAAACAAATAAATTTAAAAGTTAAATAATTACTAATGCATTCAAGTTTCTTTTATTTGAATGAAGTTATAGTTTTGGCCATAGCCTCATTGGGAGCGCTTTTTGAATATGGACGCCATTTGAAGATTGACACGACCAGTGGTTGTGGTTCATTGCTATTCAAATTGTAGATCTATGTTGGGAAATTCGTCATTTTTGCTATTACAAGTGAAGTGTGTGATAATATGTTAGACTTCCCATAGTAAGCTTATGGACAAAAAATCATCGATAAAAAATGATTGGGCAGCACTTGAAGCCTTAAATCCAATGTGCATTTGTATTCTGATGTGTCACATTGCAACGCATATAATACATATTTCTTCGTTATTTCAAGTTAATGTTTGAAATGATATGAACCATAATTATGCAACAGAATTATCTTTAGGTTAAATTAGTTGAACTAAGCGGTACTGAATTTATGCCAGTAAAATAGAAATCCGCAATTCACTCCTGTAAAAATATAACATAGAATCTATGGAATATCATGTAATTTTACATATTCAATTGTCTGTGTCATTTTTTTTTTCACTACCGATATCCTGGTTCAAGTGTGACTCTCACTTAAATTGCGCGCCTTCTTTTGGAGTTTGTCTCTCAGTTCAGGTAAACATTCCTTATACTGTGTCCATGTGACATGTAGGGTGCATGCCCACTTTGTGTATCTTAAATAAAAAGTACAGTAAACTTTGTCACATTTCAGTATTGTTTATGTCAGCCAAATGTTTATTGGACAATTTAATCGTTAATACTGATAAGCTGAAAATAAATGACTCAACAAATTGAGTAGATAATATGTACTTTTCTAAACATAACCATTATGATTTACACCAATTAAAAACAATTACCTAATTTGGCAGGGAAAATTTTAATTTTTTTAAAAAAAATCCCTTGTAAATTGAACAAGAAAAATCTGAAATTTCAAATGAATGTAACTTCATTAAATTACTTGATAGATTTACAGCGGTAATATTCTGGGTCATACTGACCTAGAATCTATATAGTGCCATTCTTCACCGATACTGGATTTGCAGGAACACCGGTAAGGCCGGGGTTTTTGACCAGGACACCTACAGGGGAAGTCCGGTACATCGAAGTATCCGGCCATGTGTGCGCTGAACGCATTGCCCCCTGAAAAATATAAACAGGTACCATTGCACTTTGGATTTACTCTTTATATGTCCAAAAGATAATTTTGGGTTTTCCCTAATTTACGACTTAGCAGAAGTCAGCTCATAACTTTGAGTTGTATTACTTGTTATTAATAATGTAAATGAAGTATTCTTTTGTGCTTAGTTTTTCATTTTAGTTTTCACTTATTTTAAAATAAAGAGTTGGTACAGTCAAGTCAATCTGATTCTCCCATGTGTATAAATAAATAACAGTGCTGAATTTATATGATAAAATTGACTTGCAGTGTTTAGATAATATGAAAGTTTGCAATGTATAAATCACTACCGTTATTTAAAGACAATTTGACATACCTACAGTATAGAACTACATATCTGAGTTAATCGGGTTTACATTGTTTGTATTATCATTCAGAAGTACTCAAGAAATATTAGGTTGAAAAAAATGTACAAGTAACTCTTGTGTTCTGTAATGGATCTCATACTTAAAGAACATGTACCCGTTTTCTCATTCCAATACAAAATGTACGTTATCCATGTATTTTTTCCATGTTCTATTATGCCTTTAATTCGAGTGAATAATACAAGAACTATATACCAAAATTATGCTAACAGCTTATGCCACATTATTTTTTTGTCAAATTAGTTGAACAAAGCAGCACTGAATTTATGCCATTACAAAATGTAAATAATTGATTCTGTCCATGTGTAAGTAATGTGATGTTTTTTGATTGTATAAATTCAATGTTACTGTCTCAAACTATGTCAATATAATCACAATAAAGTAATGTGAATTTCTCTAATTTTGGTTTACATTATTTGTGTTATCAACTTTAAATAATTGACATATTTAACTTTTGAAAAAAAATGCCGGGATAACGTTTTCTTTGTATTCTGATGGTATGTGATGGAATATCAACACATCCCCTGATCTTCAGTCAAATTTATGCCTGACTGGGATACCATATCTGGACAGTAATATTTCGTCTGCATCAGCAGGGTTTCCACTATGCACTGTGATAGAATAGATGTCTAACACGAAATATGTTTAGGAAGAATAAATTCAAAGTTCTGTGCTTAATCGACATTTCAGAAGATATCTGTACGAAAATAAATACCTTAATTTATATTTACATATGTAGAAAATTTAGAGTAAAGTGGAATAGAAATAAGATTTTGAATTTAAGTGAGCTTAACAAACAGTTCGTACGCTACCGTTTTTGCTATGGGTTGTGTTGATGAGGGCGACATCTATCCATCTCGCTTCCTGTATAAAACTCGGCGTGATGAAAAGTATCTGAAAATGGACAAAATGATAGTGAAGATGCCGCAAATGATGAAATAACATCCTTCTATTGGTTTATACATTTGAGCATATGACTGCAAAATATTACTGGAAGACAGAAATAATGCTCAAAATGTTTGACTTTTGTCGTATTGCGACAACAAATCTCAATGCATTAGAAAAAAATATTGTTTGCACCTGAAAAGCCCTGCAATCAACTGCAATCAACTGTTTACTTTTGAATCAAAATTATGGAATTGAATTCTACTGTGCTTTGTTAGTATCAAAAAAGTTCCAAAAATTTTATTTATTAAAAATCCATTTGTTTAAGCGTTTTCAAGAGTTATGAAAAAACAAGTGATCAAAAAGGTGTTTGGAATGTATAAAGTCACTTCAAATAGATAAATTTTACAATGTTTCCGCTACAAACACAGATTTGAGTAATTTCCTTTTACATCATATGTATTATTATAATTCTGAACCTCCAAATAAACTTCAGCAGAGAAAGTATTAAGTCAAATATATTGAGGCTTGAAGGTGAAGTGTGAGTTTGAACTTAAGATATTTTTTTATGAATTGTGATTTTGCATTACCAGCTGGGGCTTTGCTTTTTAACAGAGGCATAATTACTTATTGATTGGGCCAACACGGGATATAATAAAATACTGTGTAATGTTTATTTCTTTTTTTTACGCAATCGCAGCATGTTTATGAAGTATATCTTTCAGTCCTTCCCTTAACAGAGAAAAATTTAAGTTAACTTTAGGTTCATATTAATCAATAAAGAAAAAAGCTGGGTTTTTTAACATAGAAACGTATTTAAGGCAAATTTAGTCATTAATTACAAAATGTGCTTATGTTAACACATTGCAGTGCGAAAACCGTCTGCCCAACCGTCGCTCTAATGTAGGGGACATATTGATACTGCCTTCTATTTACCCATTCCTTATTAGGAGGTGCTGACACATGCTGTTAGTGATTATCTGACCT
>JBCAUI010522056.1:0-11834 GCA_038406195.1 Haplosyllis anthogorgicola | reverse complement strand
CCCCCACAAACAAACGGAAAAAATAACTGACGATAGGGCGCGGATATCTGATGTGTGTATCGTCTCGTTTAATGCCTGATGATCTCAGAATACTATTGTCAGATTCATAAAGGTGGAAGAGACCATAAAGTACGAGCACTGATGAAAATTAATATTCAGTAGTGTATTTTTCGCTTGGGGTGCGCTCGCACAAAAGTTTTTATCTGCCGAGAAAATCCCAATTTAAGAAGTAGTTGCATCTGCAATGATATTTAGGCCATTATTTAAATCTTCATAATGCAATACACTACACTTGTACCTGAGGATATGAGAGATGGGTCCAGTGACCAGACACACTGTAACTTTTCAAACGTTTTTCCCCCTTTCTATGCTTCTGGGAGAAGTCTGTATGAATAATCTTCTCGAGCATTCCAATTTACTGTATAGTACATCACCATAAAGTCTGATAAGTACCGTAATTAATCCTGGCCTTGGGGTTCTTTTGAAGAATTGGTGTTTCCGGTGCCCCTTTCCACCCGGTGCTGAGTGGTTCGGTGGCTCTCCTCCAAGATCCGCATCACTTTGTTGTGGATATGCCGTGTACACATGATATATGCAAAGCCTCCAATGGTCCGAATGGCTCACATCTGCCAGAAAATTGCCAGAGCTGTAGGATAAAGATACGAGGCAGTGTTGTAGATATCCCCTGGACATTGGCTGTGTGAAGCCCCAGTGGTACTCGCAGTGTTGTGTTTGGACTCCGAGCTGGAGATGAGGATCAGAGGGAGAAAATTTCCTGTTAAATGTTTAGATAATTCCTTCAGCATGATGGTCTGTGGGTTGCAAATGTGTCGGTGAATTACCAGTGTCTGGGTAGGAAATCAGGGAATTGATGATGGTTTGAATGTAGTTTAGAATCAGATGTAAATGTGAGGACTCCGAATGGTACTCGTAGGACAAGAAAGGAATAAATTCTTTTTATTTGACAGTATCATAGCCATTTTGCTTGGAACGTAAGTGATGTGAGAACTGTAGTATATACGTTACATATTTACGTTTACATCCATTTACTTTTACAATTGCAGACAATGGCGATGTCACCGACCTCACCCCAGCAGCAGGTGAACCAGCAGTTAGGAGGCGGCCTGATGGAAGGGGACAACAACATGATCATCCCGCGGGACCTGAAGGACGTGTCGCCGACAAACAGGCCGACGTCGCCGGTTCCGTGCCCATGCCCGAGCAACACCTCCAGCACGTCGGACTCTAACGCCACGTACCTTCAAGGCGCCGCCTCGTCACTCACGGATGAAAACACCAACAATGATTTCTTCTACGATGACGAGTTCACGGGGTTTGACGACAATCTCTGTGACGGTGCTCCCGAACAGGCAGTGGATACGCATATGCTGGACTCGGCCGACATTAACAACATATTGTCAATGTCGCGCCTAGTGGCTGATGACAATGAGCCCTCGATGTTCAATAAGATTGTAACGTCTAAATCAGATTCGTGTCTGTATCAGGGCGACCTCAGTATGTCCAGTGATGGTGCTATGGCAATATCACAGGACCAGTCGTTCAGCGAGGGTGATGTGGTGAGCTCCAGTGATCTGTCGGAACTAAGGAGTGAACCACTATTTTCACCACCTCCAGATGAGGACCGGCAGACTCCTAGCTTTGCGCAATTGTCACCCATGGATAGTCTTATTAAAAGTGGAAGCCTAAATAACAGCTTTCTTACGGAAGAAGAGAGGTATACATTTGACTGGACTGCAAATAAAGATAAGTACATGATATCGTGTGTGCAGGACGAGGACAGCTCACTGCAAGACTCGTGCCCTTCTGGTGCTGCAGGAGGCCTTCGCACGAGCCTTACAAGTTGGGCACAGAGAAGCAGTGGCCAAATTACCTGGAGCTCGCATAGCAGTTCAACGGGAAGTAGTAAAGAAAGTGGCACTGAAAGCCCTCTTCCAAATGGTTCCGAGGCGGCTTCGTTAAAACCGTCTCAAGCCCCAAGAACTAGAACAAAGTCTCTTACCACCTGGGCCACGATCAAGAAGGGTGATAGTGACGAAAAATTGAACAAGACTCTTCCAAATGGTTTAACATCCTGGAGAAGTTTGAAGGAAGAGTCAGTGAATAAAGAAAAGGTGGATACCGGAGTAAAAAGTAAAAGTCTCCCCAACCTGCCGAAGAAATCTAAATTTGGGTCAAATGAATCAGTCAAAGAAGAATTTACAGAAATGAAGAAATCATCATCCAATAAAGAATCTAGTCTCCACGTCAGCCAACTTGAAGAACTTTTGGCCAAGAAGAACGTCACTTCTGGTTGTTTGTTAGAATTATTCCAGAGGCTTAAACTCCAACAGGAAGACATTGCATCTCCAGGTGCCGTTCAACAGATGGTGATGGGCACCTGGAGCATGTCAGATGCATCCAGTGTCAGATCTGGAATACTGCTATCCCCTGAACATGCATCTGCTTCACCTGTACCTGGGCCACCGCCACTCTCAAAGGCAGGGGCAGGTAAAAGTGATGCCAATGGAGTGAAGCTTACGAGCTGGAATACACTAAAGAACTTGAGTCATCTGAGTCGGTCGAAATCATGCACAACTAGTAGTGACAGTTTGATCATCAGCTCCAGTGCCAATGCGGGTAGCACTAGTACATCAATGAGTAGCAGTAACAACAAGATGAGACACAGTTTTGGATGTGGAACGAGCACACATTCTACAGGAATAGGTTCAAGTCTAATTACATCTCGCGATGTTAAAATCAAAGAGAGTCGAGATTTTTCGTCACAGTTTCCACCAAGATTCAGTGACTGTTGTATTCAGACATCATTCGAAGAGAGGGAGAGAGTGTTTAAGAAAAAGAACCAATCCCCACAGACATCTTTGGACAATAATATGCAGTTTAGGCAACAAAAATCATACGATCTTGTATCACCCCCTCCAAAGCCACCTCGACAACCACACTTACAAAAGGCGAGGAGTGCAGATAATTCCCCAATAACTAGGCAAACAACAAGCAGAAGAGAGAAAAAGAAAGTTGACCCTAGTATTTCAAATAAAATGAGCGATAGCATTTTGAATAACTTGTCCCGGCTACCAGATCTGAGCTTCCTCAACAGAAATATCACTGAAGATTTGGCATTCTTAAATGGCGGGATGACCCGTAGTGCCAGTTCGAGCGATGAGTTTACGCGCGGTCCTATCTTCCGACCCGTTTCTTCCATGAGCCGACTTTCCTTATTTCAACCGCTTCATGATTTAACCAGGAAGCCAAGAAATCATAAGAATCAAGAACGAAAGCGGTCTAGTTCGGAAGATCCAACAACGGACTGTAGACGTAGCATGTCAAGTTCACGAGAAACGTCACCAGTTGTAACTAACAGGCGACGTAGCCGCAAAGGTCGCGAATCAACACCAAGTGATTTTTGCAGTTCAAGCTCTTCTGGTATTGACCCAGGGTCAGTAGATTCACAGGGTACTAGGACTCCTCAGTATTTCTCGGATCTCGCTTTGTTCAGTCCGTCTAATTCGGATTGTAACACTGCGTCGTCTGCAGAAAGTGATACCATCATAGAGAGTCTGAATAAAGCCAAGACTATCGCAAGGCGCAGTAGTTCCATTGACGATCTAAAGGGACTAAAGTTTAACATGCCAAAAGTGACAGATGAGATGAAGCCAAAGGACGTGAGGATCATGCAGCTGAAAGAAGAAGCGAAACTATGTAAACAAATGGAAACTGCTGAGCTTGGTGGTAGTAGCACTGGTGGTAGAGGTAGAAAGAAGTCGACAGATTACATTGACATAAAGGACCGAGAAAATGTGCCGAAGCTGAGTTCTTGTAACTCATGTGAAAGATGTAGTTCTCTTAGTAAACTGTCGTCTTTGTCTCCCACGAACTCGTGGACATGGAGCCCTACCACATCAATGGAGTCCTCGCATAATAATAACAGTGATCCGAAAACTGAGTGCATACACCTTGAAGTTTGCCAAAAGCAAACTACGTGTAGAACTGTAGTTATGTCGGGAATCTGTGAAAAATGTAGTCCCACAAAGGAATGTATGTGCCATTTGGACAATACGCCTTGCCCTAACAGGAGGGAAGCATGGGTGCACCATGCACAGTGCTTGCAAAACGACAACAAAAGCCCACTGAAGCCTTGTCTTGTCAAGAGGCGGAAATCCAGAAAAGCACCAATGAAGCACAGATCATGGTCTGATACTAGAGACTTGCAAGTAATGCGCTACAGTCAAGAAGGCCAAACTCGATACCAGTTGATCATGCCTCCATGTGGTAAAGAATGTGTTCATGGACTCAGTTCGAAGTGTGTTGCATTTACATCACTACCAACCGATGTCTTGTTGAAGACCATAGGGGAACAAGTTGTTGCGGCAGCTGGTGGTAAATTGCACCTGCAGCATGTTCCAAACCAGTGTGGCGAGACTAATGACTGTGAAGTGGCTGAGCATAAAGCAGGTTGTTGCATAGCAGTACCAACAACTACGACGGTGACTACCTCACCGGAACCGATCCCGACCATGCCCTGCCCCTGCTGTCAGTCCTCCACAGGGTGTAACTCCTCCACCTGCAGTTCAGTCACCCATGACAACATGGATGGCCGCAGAGCCAGGAAATCTGTCAGTTTCTCCGAGGAGATTTCGTACCACTCGCCCTACCCAAGCCCGCATCCCTCGCCTAAGAAACCGGTGCGCCCAATTGTGCCAAGTAATTCTGCTAATCTGTCTCAAGAGGAGGAATTGTTGAGTTCACAAGGTAAATTCAAAGCATACATAGTACCTTAAGCTTGTATCGAAGTGTGTTATTGCCAAAGGTTTAATATCATTGCACAAAACATTAAAGTATGCAATCACATTTTAAAAGGTTGACAACTTGTCATCTTGAATCCTTTACATAAGTTTGTCCTTGTATCAAAATTCTAGTGCAACAATATAAAGTAGGAAGAACTTTAAAGGAGACAACAAGTCTTTTTGGCCCCAAGTGAATTTTAAATTGGCCTTGGCTTTTACAACCAAAATTACTGTATGATTGAATTAACGAAGAGAGGGGCTGTTTCCAGCATTTGACTTTGATGGAACGGTGCCTTTTCGGAGAGGAAATTTCATGAATAATTCATGCATCTGGATAATGATACATAACTGAATCCTGACCGCCCAAAAGTCCTGCATTAGGCCACATTGAAAATGCCATAAGTAATCAGGGGAATCCATTTATTATGCGATTAGCAAACAAAAGAACTGAATGACGTTGTACTTTAGGAAGGATTATTATTAAACATGAATTTGGTTACAGTTGGCAACCTTTACCAAATGATCTTCAAAATATTAGTACAATTAGACAACAATAAGTATAAACAGATTATTTGAGATATGTTTGTGCTGACTTGGTCGTTGTTATTACTATAATTTAAATGTCGTATAATTTAGCCTCATGACATTGATGTTTAGGTTCAATGTAAGTAGACTATGAAGTATATTAGCATTAAATGCGAACTCATGATGTTATTTTGGCATGCAGTTATTTTCCACTGTTTCTACCGTATTAGAATATCGCACATCAATACAACAATCTTTAAGATATCTGTATCCAGTTCTTTTTATTTAATTTGTATCTTATCTTTTATTTTTTTTACAGCTAAGCCGGTTCACACAGCTACCAAGCCAAAAGAAGCGTCCGAGTCAGTGACAAGTCTGTCCAGTGAAGACTCGGGACCTCCCAACGAGTTCACGGTGTCACCAAGTAACTCTCCTCTCGGTAGCCTGCAGCTGAGTCCGACCCGCACCTTCAGCCCTACTTCTAAACACGGTAAGGAGGCCTTCTCGTATTTAACAAACATTTGGTATTGTATTTTTTAAATTAAAATTATTGTTTTCGCTGATTGATATGTATTGAAGGAAATTAAATTGTGAACTATCATCATGGTACTTCAATTCTCAGGCTTTAGATGTGATTTGATTTTATTCCCAAACAAAAGTTCCTTCAAAATCTGGTTACATCCATTGATAATTTGTATACATCTGGAATATAACTTAAAACGCGTTCCCTTGAGATCCTGAGATAAGCTTCACGGAAACATTGCTCTATCTGGTCACCAGAGATAACGCACGGGGTGAGTACCCTAGGAGAAAGAGTTCTTGAAAGAATTTCCAAATTTGGAAATTATTTTTATGTTTGGAAATTATTTTTATTTATTGTGCGAAGAACATGCAGTGAAGGGTTGCATTTGTCTTCATTTGTGATGAAAAGAACTCTTGCTTGGGATAAAACGCTTCCCCTACTATCTTGTTAGTAATCGTTCATCCTCATTTTCTTTCTCGTTTGAGAAAGAAATATTGAATAGACATTAGGGCTCTTGATTTATGGATTATGGATCCCAAAACTTTGGCAGAAAATAACAAGCTAGGCAGAAAAAAGGGCCTTTGCCTGCGTGTCTGCAGATATCGTTGGCTTGCAGGACGTTTGTACACAAATCCTACTACTTTAGAGAGAGAGAGCTGTGTAACTGCAGTTGCTATGAAAGATGAATTACCTTGTTCAATTTAAAGGTCTGAAGGTGGTCATCAGTGTTAGTTCTGTTCGACGTTAGCTGTCAACCCACGTTTGCTAGGTGGTTAATTTTTATTTGGATTTCATTGACAGATGCGTTGGTTTTCTTCAGTAGGTAAGTTTCAAAGCTGCCTTGTGCTCAGTGAGTTGCTGATGTACCAGGAAAGCTGTCTTGAAAGATCGGCAGTTCCTCTGAGATGTAAAGAAAACCAAAGACTCGACCTTTTCATAGGTTACTTGTTAGTGTTTACCTCAACAGATATCACCTGTTGACTTTGGATATCAAAATACGATCAACTTGATGGTGAAATTGAGGCATTGGTGAAATCTTTAAGCACAACTCTAGTATAAGTTAGTTACATGTACCCCTGATACACCACCAGTACCCATGGCAGTACAGTACACACAACATTATGGTTTGCAAGTGGGCCCCGTCCCAAGTATGCTGCATGAATGTCATCAGCATGTCTGTACTGGTTCAAATTTTAGACCCTCAGGTGTCGAAGATATCCATTCTACGCTCCGCATTGATTTATAAGGTTTCAACGTTCAACCTTCATATCCGAGGGCAAATGTACTACAGCTTTTGAACTATTTAAGTTCCAAGCTCGATAATTAACGATAAATCGCTCTTCTAATAACTTGCGTATTTTCAAGGCATAAACTTGGTATTATGTAAAAAGAAATGATGCAGTTCATACTTTTTTCATTTAAATCATCTTTTTATTGTATTGCCTTTATTCCATAGACATAAAACGGTGAACCGCATTGGCCTCAATTTTCCCAATGGGATTCGCATCCATTGAGAATTGACATGGGCGTTTATTACCTCAAGTATAACTGCCATGGGAATTATGTAAATGTTAGTATGAGAAATATTCTGGGCGTAGGGAGACTAATTTTGTTGTTTTGACTTGGATAAATACTGTAAAACATAATACAAGTGGGGGCATAAATGATCACAATGCAGATGATATGGACATCCTTTGAAAACTACACATTTAGATAAAGGTGAAAAGGTGTAAACGGCGACAGAATTGCTTGATCTGTAAAGATAAAACTGAATTTACTGCAATGCCTCAGTTTAGTAGCTTATAAATATGTTGATTTTGGGTTTAATAGATTTGTTGGCACCTAATTTTATGTCGGTTATCTGAGAGAGTCAGTTATATTTTTCTCTTCAATGTCAGTTTGAATTTGGCCGTCGCGTGTTCAAACAGTGTCAGTTAATATTTCGTGTGGGGTAATTAACGCAAGACAATTGCTGGAAGTCTAGTTTGTCGGTAATTAGTGGCTTTAAATTACGCACTTGATCTTTGTTAGGAAAGAAGGTTGGAAGATCATGGTAAGCTCGTTCGTCTCAGCTGGGACTTGGGTATTATGCATTACTACTGCAACAGAGATGATGAGGATCATGCCTGCAGCAGCTGATGTCTCAATCCAGGAGGAAATAGCTGCAGCAGGAGCCCGCCAGCCTGCAGTGGAGAGAGCCAATGTTCAGTGTAGCTGATCATCATCATTTACGCGCACACACCACACACGCCCTATTCTTCTCTACAGAGTTGTGTTCCAGTTGGATTGGTGCCAGGCTGGCGGCTCATTATAAATATTGATCTCAACAGGATCTCGCTCTGTTTGGTACTCACGTCTCCATCTGGTGTAATGCAGGGATTCTTTCCCTTGTGCAGATGATGTCCTTGTAAGGGTCGTGTCCTTACAAGACACAATCACAAAGAAAGATGCAAGCTAAAAGTGGAAACAAAAGAATGAGAAGAGAATTGTTCATGTCCAATTATTAGGCCGCTATTTTTAATAAGTTTTCAAAGTGCGGGGGTGGGGAAAAGATAAAAAGTAATTTGGTAATTTTGATCCCCAGAAAGGTAAACTAACCACTGATGGTATGTATGGCTGGACATTTTCCGGGGGCCCCTTTGTAGCTCACTGTGACAACAAATCTGGCTACTCCACTAAGAGAGTGCAAACTGTTCATAGATATCAAATACGTCTAGATTTTTTTCAGATCAACGTACCTAACAGAAGCCCTAGATATAATTATCAATAAATAAATGAACAAATAAACAAGTTTATGTTTTCTCTCACAGAGCTGGTCGTGGAGGTAATCAAGGGAGCTGAAGTCATCATATCTTACTTTGCTGCTGTTAATGACGTAGAGGAAAAGGTAAAATACAATGTAAAATATTTACATGTTCAACCAGAATAGCACATGATATGTCATGCGTCTTCGTGACAATTCTGGTAAGAAAGGAGCAGACCTGAAGTCAATTACATTAGACTGTAATTGAATTGAATTCACTTACACGAAAAAATCTTTTCCGTAATAAAAGTCCTAGATGTCCAAAAAGAACTGTGAATTTATTACTGATTACTTTTATACATGTTTGCAGATGAAGTTGGGGAGCACGGTACATAATAGTGAGATAGGACATCTTGTGTTGCGACACATCTGTCCTCCGGTGTACGCCATGTTAATGGACGGCCTCAACCCTCAAGTTCGAAGCCTCTTCGGTAAGATGAGAAACAACGTCTGGAAAGTAATAGAAGATTCAGCTGAACAAGGTGAGTGAATTTGTGTGCTATTTAATTCAATTACTAAGCAAAAAAAACAACAAAATATACAAAAACACAACGAAAAAACCCCAGTAAATGTTTTGTGAAAGTAATGGTACAATCTGTTTATGTTTAGGTCCCACAGTGAAAGTGGTTGCTGAACTTGTGCGCCAGCTGAAGACAATTGACTTCCTTTCTACGTCATGGTTGCGGTTCAACGCATTCGTCTTTGGTCTCTTAAAGTAAGTCAAACTGCCTTTAACCACGCTAAAATCTTTTATTATAAAATATTGTCTGATGCAAGGCTTACTGCAGTCTACACAAACTAACGACATCCTGTTTATTATAAAAGTGCGCTTCTCTTTATAGCAACAAATCACTTGACTTCTGGCTTGGATTTCTTCGGACACAGGATGTCGTGTTGTCACGGCATTACGACACGGACAGTTTCTTGCACCTGTCGAACAGTACTGGATGCCAAGTGTACAATGAGATGACCGTCGCTTTGCAGCCTCTGGCCCAGCTACCATTCCGCCTGGACTATGATTTTGAGCTCAAGCAGTTGCATGAAAAACAACAGAAGCACATAGCAGATCAGCTTCAGGAGAAAAATGCGGCAGTGTGTGTGAACTCAGAAGGTGCTCCAGCACAGATGATGAGTACAACGTCGAGCACGGGAAGCTTAAACAGCTTTACATCGTTCACATCTTCGACCACTCCATCATCCTCCAGCATGGGCAAGCAGACCAAGGAACTGTTGCAGCAAGGTAGCCGTCTCCTCGCCAAGTTACCCACGCAAGCCTCCCTGTTGTCATGGGGGTCCTCGACGTTGGGCAGCATGTTTTCAAGCTCAAAGGTCAAGGCGTTAGCAGGGTCACCATCTCCTACGGGTGTCAAAACTGTCCCAGAGCTTAAAGGTATCAATGACAGTGCAGGGGTCATATCTGGAACCTCTGATGAGGTCTTCAGAAGTGCAGAAGAACCCAAGGAACCATTCTCAGTCATAGATGCCTACAGCAAAATGATTCCACGACCAAATTCTCCCACAAAAGTCAAAGCCATTCCAGTGGTCAAGAACAATGAGATCTTAGCCCAAGAATACTATGATGACTCTTTGGAAGGTTCCCAGTTGGCATCACAAACATCAAAGAAAATCAACAGAATTGCAAAACAGATGGTTGGCATCTCTTCACCAGAGAGGAAGATAGACAGTGCCTACAAGAAAGGGGTCACTGAGTACACCTTTGAAGATGACATTGAATCTTCTGTGCGTGATATGAAAGCAAAAATTCTCGCAGAACGTCAGAACTCTGTTTCTTGTGACTCTTTAGAAAGGAGTGCCCCTAGTGGCAGTCCGAAGAAAGGGAAACTGGGAAGCCCTAGGAAAGAATCAAAGCTGATGAGTTCATCAGGGCTAAAACAGTGCGATGCTGGGACGTACGAGGTGGAGATTAAACCTGTGCCTCAGATGTCACTGGACAGTGACAGTGGGATACACGAGGCGTGTGCTGCACCCGTTGATTGTCACATACCAACCAGGCAGGAGGTAAGTAGTGTTTGCATTATTTTACAAATATTCAGAACTAATGGGTTAATATTGAAAAAAAACTACCAAGGCAACATTACGCAAGTGAATAATGCTTTACTTTTAATTCTGCCTTAAACCATATGTAAGTTAATGAAAGTGATGCAATTTGTTGCTTAGGTCTTCAAATCTGACCCTACCAGCAAGAGATGGAGTGACACAGAGGCTACACAATGGATGTCAAACGACAACTCCTCCAAACTGGAGACCAGTATCAGTAAAGCAAAGAAGAGGTGGAGTACATTGGGACCCACGATGATCAAATTATTTGATAAGATGCTGCTGCCTGAAGGTTAGTAATTGGAGTGTTACACTTACTTTACACGTAGAATATTTAATCTTTTAGTATCATGTAAAACAGTCTCAACGAAAAACAACAATTCACGTTCTAAGGTTAACCTTGCAACATTGATCATTTATCGACATCAAATTGTTCTGTCGACAGAAAGGGAAATTAGAAGTAGACCAACTCCACCACCAAAACCAAAGAGACAAGCTACAGTAGATGTAACAAGTACAAACAAAGATACATCTGAGGAGATCAGCAGCAAGAGAGCACCCTTAACAAGGGCACACACAACTGGTGAAGATACATCTCATCACTAGTGATAAAGGTTAGAATAGTAACTTAGTTAAATATGCTGTGAATTTGAAATTCAAAATCAATAGTCTTAAAGGTCTGTTTTATTAGTTGTACTTTAGGATATAAAACCTGCTTTCTTATGCATCGACACATATAAACAAGGATAACCTATCGGTATACTGAGCTTCATGCCGCCATTTTGTCTGTCATGTGACAGCCAGGCTTGTCATGTGACGTCCTTGGCACCTTGCCAGAACTTTAAGAAATCAGGTCAAAAATCAACACAAAAATCCCGTGAAAACAGAAAGCTGAATGCCCTCTATCGGGAATTCAGCTCAATGAAAGAGTAAAATGGTGTAGTAAGGATGTTATTTATTGTCTATTGAATGAAATTCGATAAGACTATGTGGTCGTCCACCAGAAAAACTAGCCATCCAGTCATCCCACTTTAGGGTTGGGGGTAGGGGGTGGGGTGGGGGGTGGGTACCACCCAGGGGGTGGGGTGGGGCCAGGGGTGGGAGTGGGGTGGGGTGGGGGCAG
>JBCAUI010522045.1:0-11834 GCA_038406195.1 Haplosyllis anthogorgicola | reverse complement strand
TGCGTGGCACTGTCCAGAGCCAAGAAAGGGTTCTTTGTCATTGGAAACATGACGCTGATGCAGGAACAGAGTCATTTGTGGAACAACGTTATCGAATCTCTGAGACAGAAGAACAGAGTCGTAGAAGCTCTTCCGCTAGCCTGCCAGAACCATCCAGAAACAATAATTCAGGCTAAATCAGCAGAAGATTTCAAGAAAGCACCAAAAGGAGGATGCATGAAGCCATGCGACTTCAGACTGGACTGTGGACATGTATGTAACCAGAAGTGTCATCCAGTTGACCCAGAGCATGCCGAATACAAATGTAGAAAACCATGCAGCAGAAGATGCAAGACTAATGGGCAAGATGGCCACCTGTGCCGGAAGAAATGTTTTAAGTCCTGTGGACTATGTGGCGAATCCGTAGTAAAGGAAATCCCTGTTTGTGGTCACAAACAAATTGTACCATGTTATCAGGATCCAGCGACTTTTAGTTGCCACGTGATCTGTAGGAAGCCGTGTACAACAAACGAAGAAGACGGACACCCATGTAAGAAAAGATGTTTCGAAAAATGTGGAGATTGTCGAGAAAAGGTAGCCAAAGAGATTCCAATGTGTGGCCACACGCAAGCAGTTCCCTGTTACCAGGATCCAAAGGACTTTCAGTGCCAGATGACTTGCAACAAACCTTGCACAACAAACGGAGAAGACGCACATTTATGTAAGAAGGCCTGTTCTCAGGCATGTGGAAACTGCACACAAAAGGTTCGGAAGACGATACCGTCATGTGGACATTTCCAGTTGGTACCTTGTTACCAGAATCCAACAGAGTTCTCCTGTCAGCTACCCTGTGAAAGAAAACCATACTCCTGTGACCACAAATGTCCCAAGCTCTGTGGAGAGAAATGTCCTGAGAAGTGTACGACTAAGTGCATTAAAGTTATGCCATGTGGACACGAAATGAAAACGGAGTGTTTCAAGAAACCTAGCGAACTAAAATGCCAAGAAAAAATTGATAGAGAGCTACCATGTGGACATACCGTGAAGGAAGTTTGCTCCAAGGATCTGTCTGAGTACAAATGCCACAAGAAGGTTTCCGCTGAATTGGAATGTGGCCACAAGGTAACGACAACTTGCCATCAAAAAGAAACTGGACGTGCGAAAGAATTCAAGTGTCAGGTCAAGGTACAATACAAATGCCAAATCAATGATACTCACAACTACACAGCTGCATGTTATGATTACTCCAGATCCTTCTTCGGTTGCAAGGCACAGTGCGATGCTAAGCTTCCCTGTGGCCACACTTGCCATGGAAAGTGTGGTGACTGCTTAGGCCAACATCATCCACCATGTACGGCGGTCTGCGGGAAGCAGCTACCATGTTTGCATCGATGCAAAAGTAAATGCGGCGAACCCTGCAAACCATGCCAGGAGAGTTGCAGTACATCATGCTTTCATATGGTTTGCAATAGGAAATGCGGCCAGAAGTGTACTCCATGTCACAAGGAATGCATTTGGAGCTGCCCCCATCACACATGCAATAAAAGATGCGGAGAAGAATGTGACAGAGAACCATGCAATGAACCATGTCCACTGTTCATGCCATGCGGTCACCAATGTTTAGGTTTCTGTGGTGAGCCTTGTCCACTGGTGTGCTATTTCTGCAATGGTAGCTACTTACAGCAAACATTACGTGGTATACGATTCACACAACACACACGGCTTGTTAAAGTCTTTCCTTGCTGTCATGTTGTTGAAAGCAATACCCTTGAAGCATGGTTTGAAAAATGTGTTGTGCAAGACGTGCCCCACGTCTGTGGGTTCCTGACCTGCCCGTTATGCTCTCACCAAGTATCGTATTGCCCACGTTTTGGAAACATCTTGAAGAGGAATGCAAAAGAACATCAGCGGATCCGAGGTAAACTTCAGAAGCGAGAAATGGAGTACAACAGCGAAATCGAAAAATTTAAGAAACGCATGTTATTCGTGGTTGGACCAGCAACGGAATCATCAGATAATTCCGCCAAAGACGAGAAGAAGCAACACAGGGCAGAAGCAAACTGGTTTTTGAACCCTCAGTCACTGGTGTCTCATCTGATGGAAATTCAGTTAAGCTCCCTCAGTAGGAACGGAACTAATGGACCAAATCTCAATCATGCGTATTCAGGCATCATGTACCTGTACAAGCTTCACTGGATGAATGAGAAAGATCGATCGGTGCCCATACGATGTAAAGATCTCGAATACTTGCTGTCATGTGCTCTCTACTTTTACAAACTCTCCCACGAAATAAAGGACATTAAAAGTATTATGGAAGTACTATTCAGCATCTTCTCAGGAATTCCGTTAAAGAGCACACCTGCAAGTCTCTTGCTGAAAAATGCAGTTACCGGGAAAGACTGGCAAGAGAAACTAATGGTAAAGGACCTAGAAATTGATGAAATGGACAAAGTCGGGGAGATTTGGAGACAACATATTGAGGGTGCAATCTGGGTGGCCTGTGCCAAAGGTTAGATTTCTTCTTTCTCCCTTTCCTATTTTTCTGAATAATTTTACCTCTTACAATCCGTGGCTTTGCATTTTTGTAACACTATATTGATAATTCATCACTTAGTAACTGGTGGGTCAGCTAGCACAGGGCTAATTTGCTGCCTGCGTAAACGATGCAGATTCAAACAATCAAAATTAGGAAATAATAATGTTTATTTAAACCTTTATTATTACAGGTCATGTTTGGTTGGAAAATCGTAAAGACGTCGGACAAGTTGGCTTTGGCCAAGCGAGAGAAAATACAGTTTGTCTTGATTGCCTCACAGGAAAACCTGCAGATGAAGAGACTTCGATAGCTGAAAGGTCAGTCACTGTCTACACAGAAAATTAGTATGACAGTTCATACATAAGTGTATTTGTATTTAATCGACAATGCTCCAGGGCAAATATTATTAGGGACCAGATAGATGTCGCTCACAAATACTAAAATCAACCTCTTTCATAAAAAGTAAACTGACTGAAGAGTTATATTCTGTATTTCAGAAGGGTTCCAGATTTTGTTCCTCGAATTGTCCCGTTTGTAAGACGCGAAAGGGGACGTGGCATAAGGGGAGCCGGCCCGAGGAATAATGAACCTCGAGGATATCAGCATCCTGGAGGTAGAGGCAGAGGAAGAGGTGGCACAGGCGGCTACGGCAGAGGTCAGTATTATTAAATTTCATTTGAAAAAATGTTTAGATATCAACAGAAATGTGAAAATGATGCAAAAGTACAGATAATACAAAAGTATACTAAAGTGTTAAAATGGTGCATACATGGCTAAGCTGTAGAATCAGCTCGCTGTTATTCTGTGTATTTAATTACATTTCAGGTGCAAGGGGTCGTGGCCGTGGCCGTGGTGGAATTTTTTAGTAACAGTAACAGATCATTTGAATAATGTTGGAGTAACTAGTGTTAATTACCTTCTATTAATTCTTTTAACTTAAAATGCGTACTTCAAAGTTCATCTACAGTTGAACTTGTCTTGAGCGACACTGAACTTTTCCCTCCAAAAATTGTCGTAAAAAGCAGGGTGTTGCCCAAGACAGGGTCAGTTAAACATGTTTTACCAACGTAGAAGGCAGAGAAAGGTGTCGTAAAAATACATGACGTCGTTCAAGACAGGTGTCGCTCAAGACAAGTTCTACTGTATATTTGACCACTACTAAAAGCAATAGATACGTTATCAGGTATTTTACACATTAAATCTATTCGTATTAGTATTCAAGTTTTTATTAGTCTTACGGTTACGGATTTGTATACGACATGTATTCGATTCCCTTATTAACTTTCTACATGTGTAAGGTTGTTCCAAGTTGTTAAGTATATTAAAGTGAACGAAATTTTTAAATACAGTCAGCTGGGTTCCAGATTGCGAATGTATGTACCAACTGAATCGCCTATTGGACTGCATTTTAAACATGTATTATTCGAATTTCTAAATCGAATATTTTCAATTATATCTGCTCTACAAAATTAAAAAAAGATACTACAGTGTAAAGGTACATCAATATTTATTTCAATTTCCAATATGTATTTCTACATTCTGTACAGTAAGTGTGCATGCATGTATAAGATGCATGTAAAATGTGCGCATTTAAAGAGGGGAAAGGGGACGATGGTAAGAGAAGGATAAACTGTACTCTCTAGTTACTGTAACTGTAAGCATACCTGTGTGGTAACACTGAATGACAAGATAGCATTGGCTTGCACAAAATATTCCCATTCTTGTTTGTCGTATGATCTATACCAAAAGCACATCTATTTTCGTTACACGATGCATGATTTTTTAATTAAAAGTGGTGGAGGGTATCGCTAATCCATTTGAAAAATTTAAACGAATAAAGTTTCCTGAAAACAATTTTTGGTTTGTTGATATTCACTTACGATATCATAAAGCATGAATAGTACATGCATTTGTGATTTTAACACAAACATCAATTTCGATTTTCTCAAATTTGAATCGAGTTGCTGCAGTCGATGATGTAGGAAATTTTGAGAATAAACAAAATTACCAGAAACTGTTCAGTCATTTTAAATAGGGTTACAGCATACTGGGTGTAAGAACAGAACCAAAAGGTTACATTTCTCGGATGCACTTTGCTACTTTAAGCAATAGTTCTACGTTGACTCTAAGGAAAATGCTTCACAACCAGCAGTGACATAAACCCATCAAAATAACCTATGAATTAAAGTCATTGCAAGAATAAATGGACACGTCTACAGACTTCATCAGTATTAAAGTGTTAAATAACAATTCCAATATCAGGACTATTAAGTTATGACGGCGATTTCAAAGTTTACGTGAGATACAAGGTACAAAGATGAAGAGTCGATGAAAATTACATCATCTTCCAATTTAGTTTCATTGCACAAGTGATAAAGATGGTAATGGCGACATGATACGAGTAATATATAAGTGATATTACATGGGTTTGGAATTTTATTAGCAAGCCAAGCTAGATTAACATCGGAATTTTTACCTATAGATCTCTACTAGCTCTATCGTAAAGCTACAAAGTGTTGCGAGTGAACAGTATTCAGAAGAATAGCAGTTTGTTTTAGAGACAAAGGCTACACAACCATTGCACACTTTTTTCGTTTGTGTTTCACATTGAACATACATGTAAATGAAGTATTTAACCATGTATGCTTGATCTGCAAGAAAATATAAACTGTGGTACATTTCGTTTCAGAACGAATTTTATGGGTAATGGTGCACTTAAGTGAGTGATTTACCACCAAAACAAAAAGACCTGATTTCGCCTCACATCAAAGTAAAAGTGACAGGTGAACAATGTCAATGATGAGTGAATTCGTCTTGTAAGTCATTCTGCATCATAACTATTTACAGTAGCGGTGCTAAAATTCAATGACAAACACAACGGGCGAGGGAAGGGACAGCGCAACCAAGCAAGCATTGTTGTGCCTATGTTACATCTTTGTCAATCTAAATCCTGTGTTTTACATCAGCAATAAACTAAGTACCAAACTCAAAACAAGCAAAATGACCCAATTGATATCAAGTATTCACTGTGTTTTCACTGGTGGAAAAAACGCGTCACTTTTCTAAAGTTATGATTCTTCTGATGATAAAACATTTAGTTGTAAATATGATTTTTACAAATGAAAAGTACATTAATATCCTGTGCACAGAGTACACCATTTTATCTATAGTCACTACACATTTATCAAATACTTTAAAATCAAATCTAATGCTTTAATCTGAGCATAAAGATAGTCGTAAATAACACAAAATATTGCACAAATCTGCTAGCAAATAGTAAATTTTTTCTTCAAAATAGTTTCTGTAATTTCCAGACAATTGTTTTGATATTGTACGGTATCTTCCGTGGGCAGCGTACTACCGTACACACCCTTTCGTCACAAAAACAGAAGCTTCATTCTTTGGAAACAGCTATTCTCACTCACCGGTTGTTCATTTTGTCATAAAATTACAAGATCAAAAATAGTTCTGGATTCGCACTTGGGAATTTAGAAGCAAAAAGCATTTTGGACACCTTTTTGTTGTTGCATACTGATTGCAACATACTATTTCACTTCGTTTTTAATCACAGGTTGTGTGTAGTTTAAACACAGGCCTACTTGACTAGAGAAAGGATTACATGCAAACATTTTACATGGCTACATGGTTAACACAAGCCTAAATGAAGGTGTTTCGATTAGTTAACACACGAGTGAACATAATGAAAATTTAGGTCGATAATACTTCAGGCTAGAATCTACCAGATCGAGACAGAATGGTCCAATGACACAGCATGAAGTGCTGGTGCAACTTGTTAGGCAATAATGTTATGTAGTAAAATACACAACACCTTCATGTTTCAGGTCTAAATTCAGGTCTATATTTTGATTGCCTTTAACCATGTAAGCAGTTTTTTACATGTTTAACTTATCCAACAGTTTTCACATACAACAATCTATCATCTATTTCATATTCAAAAGAGATTGAAATTCAAACGAAACTCAACAAGTATATAACAAACAACAATAATAACAATTGACTCAACAAGTTGCTAACACAAGTTACCACAAAGAAACTCAATGTATACATGATAAATATTGCTGTTGCTGACAAAACAGTGAACGTTTCATTCTTTACAATTTCTACACATTTTGTCATTTTATAATACATAGCTCTTGAGATAAAAATAGAGGAATGCTGTACAATAATTGTTACAATATATTATTGCAAGAAGGTTTCATGTACACTTTATACAATTCATCATGTTGTCTCTGTCTTGCACAGATTACATTAAATTCAACTCAAGGACATTATAATAAGTATATTGTAGAATAAATACACTTCTCCCACGTTACAATGCCCACAATGTTAAAACTACCCTACGCATTATAATACTAACACTGTGAAGAACAAATGTGTAAGCATACTGCTTTTTAAAATTTCAACGGAAGTACAGGTACACATTTCTCATTGATTTTTTTTCTGTGGATTTTATACCATTCTATGGCTAGAATAAAAACAAAATGTTCAACCGACAATTGACTATCGAATTCTCACATAGGCACAGTTATCACATTGTATGTATCTCGGAGCTGGTCTTCGTTTATTTCATGTTTCACAGGTAGTTGTTATGAGCAGCACTTACAAGAACTAGACAGTTTCGCTGTGGTCATTGTGTTGCTAGTGCTGTTTGAAAAAACTTGGAACTATGTTCTTGGATGTAGTAATACAAAATCGTGCCTTCATCAACGTGTGCCATTCAAGAAATGACAAGTGTCATCACTGAACAATTACCAGACTTTCTTTTAGACATTTGTAACTTATGTGTTGTCGAAATAGTGACATGTCTATCCGTGTTGGATAAAATGAATACGTGTAACATGCAGTATGTCACAGGACTAGACAGTTTCTAAGTGAATAGCTTAAGCCACAATAAATATTACGGGATAGCCAAGATTAAAAACATGGTTTGGGACATAACAGCAGTATCATTATATCAGTCTGAAAGCCACTTGGATATTATGTAGATATTTCATCAGAAAAAGAACATTACCGTACTGATTCACATAAACAGATGCAAGGTTTCATAGTTGGAGAAGAATTTCAAAATTCAATAACGAAGTCAGTACACGGCGAAAATTACAATTAGAAAGAAATTTTAAGGTACATTTTTCAATGCATATTCGAGACCAGGAATACAAGGATTTTTATTGGAAACTTTTGAAAAGGTCGACGTAAAACATTTTCCAGTTTTCTGATTATGAATTAGGACTGACGCTCATCTTTTATGCTTTTCATTACAATATGTTACGGTAAAAGTAAAACCTTAACTCAAGGACACAGTGTCCATATGCTAAATACTAACATCAATATACATGTATCAGTATCATATTCAGAACGATAAACTTAGTCAACACATACATAATGCAATAAAAAACTTTGGAAGTCCTACAATAATCTGTATACACAACAAGTCACGAGCGTCACCCAATGACAACACGTTAAACTACTTTAACCTCGATTCTAATTTCACAGCCACATTTGTAGTTTCAATCATTTGTAACAGATTCGCATGCAGTTACGCCGCAACAGTTCAATAGAGCCGAATCTCTCTTTTAGAAGACAGTGGAATATTGTCATGTGACCATTTACAGTTGTACATGATTTTCTGACATGATAATGCTTTCGCATGTAAAATATCTGAGCTCTACCACTGTGCTGCACCAATACCCGCATCCAAGTTCATTTGTGGCTATGACATCATGCCCTTTCGTTTCACTTTGAGTAGAAACAACTTTAGGTGGCTTGCAATTCACTAGAGCTAAAGTGTTCTATGAATATGCACAAATACACACAAAAAGTGGTCGCAGTGTTCCTTATTATGTCATGTGCACTAGTATAAGTATTCCATCAATATCGACTGGAAATAATTGTAGCATCGTACCTAAATGGTATTACTTCTTGGTGTAAGATTTGTTGATAATGAAGTGTTTGTCAGCACACAAACTTGTATTTCTTGGTACAGTGAATTAGCATGGATAAACAGCTATCATAAAAAGTAGACTATCTTGTACATCAGAGATCAGAATTGGTACCACTTCTTGTCCTTGTATTTCGTCGCAAGTAAATGTGCATTATATGCAAACTGTTCAGCTTCGTTTCGCATGTGCTCGGTGCGGTCTTCCAGCTGACCAAGTTTTTCTCCACGTTCCATGGCAGCCTGGAAAAATAATGCATCAATGCTTACTAAATTTCTGCCATTTGTCTAATTGAAGGTAAGTGCAAGGTTAATTTGGCTGGGCTAGATTTTAGCTATGCAAATTTAAAATGGCATCACTAACTTGACTGTCAACAGTCAGCAATTAATACCGTATTTATTCAAATAGAAGCACCCAGTACTAAGACCAAATTTTGAGGGGGTGCGTCTTAAAAAAAAAATAAAAGCACCAATTCTACATGGAAGCCTAACATTCTAAGACCTGTTTTCTGTTACCCACAAGTTGTTACACAATGTATTAATATCATGTGCTAAAATGTAACTATCAAAACATGGCCAAATTGAGAACAAAATTTTAATTTAATTTCTTCCAAAAACAAGGGAGCGCTTCCATTCGAATAAATACGGCACACAATGATTTAAGCATGATTTTTAACATGCAACTCAACTATGGCCAGAAACAGCTTGTTTAGAAGTTGTAATTTTCAAGTTTAATAAAAATTTGTAATGCTTAAGTACAAACCAGTTTAGCCCTTCCGATCTCAGACCCAGCTAGCTGTGCCTTTTCTTGTGCCGCTGCCATGCCAGCAGAACCAACCGTTTTGGTTGCCACACCTCGTGATGCTTTTCCACTACTTTCACCGACTGACAACAAAACGGTTATTGTTAACTTAAAACAATATGATTGTACACTTTCGTCTTATTTTTACGTCAAATGAGTCACGGAAAACCTATAAATTAATTGAGTTTGTCAATCATGTATTAGGCTTGAATAATCTTCACGCGTTACACCACATTTATTTGTCAATATGGATTTCTTTCAAACTTCTTTACTTACACAACTCTTCTCTGTCCACTGATGTGGCACCTTGGCCGAACAAGTTTTTGAAGAAACCTTGCTTCGGTGCTTCTGGTGTCTCGCAGGCCAAGAACAGTTCACCCAACATCTCACTCAAGTTTAAGCTGCAACAAAGTTTACAACATTGGGACCACTAATTTTGTAATTGAACAGTTTAAATTTATGTCGCTTACATGTGTCAGTGAAACTCAATGAAGTTCAGGACACAGACAAGCCATGACAAAGCCCAACATAAAATTAGTGCTTATCTTTCTGTACCTTTTTTCCTTTGTTTTACGTTTGCCACTCTGTCGGCTAGTTTCTACTGATGTTTGGCTGCAGTTAATGAAAACATTATATTAAAAGTATCAAAAAAGTTTATAGGGGGAGTTATCACCGGTGCAAATTATGTGTAAGGAGGATACTGATTTGGTGGAACTACTTGTGTGAATCACATTAAATAGGCATTCATCGAAGACTTTTTTTGTCAGTATCTCCATTATTTTTAATTTCAAGATGTGTGCTTGCCAAATTAAGAAGATGTGCATTTGACTAACATTTCTTTCACAATTTGCTTAATATCAATGCTGAATATTGAATGTGTCTATGAATCATAAAATTATACGTGTGTCAATTAGATAAAATAGGAATATCATGCGTTTACCAAGCAGAATGTACGTAAAAGTGCTGATAAAAAGATAATAATTATAATAGACTAGAAAGAATTGCTGAAATTTGGGCACTTTAAATGTATCCATTTTTGTAAGATATGGCTTTTTTCTGATATCCTAAATGTCATCGAGTTTCACTTTAAGAAGAATTGGTTAGTGATAAAATGGTTACACACCCCATAAACGTACAATACAACAATTATAATTTTCTCTACAAATTTCTATCTATCAGACAACATCAATATTACGCTTTACTGCATAAGATATAAGAGTAACTTTCTACAACTTTTTTTAATATGAAAATAGAACGGTAAAAGTAATGTATGTACAGTTGATTAAATATATTCTACGTTACCTTATGTCAGCAGAAAGTGTGATTTTTTGTACTTCGGTTGGAGAACAAAAGTACAACGCATGTCCATTGCGACTAAAACTGAACGTTTTGGCAACTCTGCAAAGAAGTGGAGAAAGTTTGAGTCTTTCCTTGTTTTCCAAAAATTAAATAAGGCAGACTACAAAACAACAACAAACGAACGCTTTATGAAAATCAACAAATGATTGATCTGCATAAAAATGAATTGCACAATGGCTACAAAGGATAAAATAGTAAAACGATACCTAATATCAGTAGAAGGCAGAAAATCCACATCTAGCAGCGGTTTCAGACTGGGTAGACTAAAGGTTAGAATATGACCGTTTGCCACATATGTTGCCAAGTAAACCATATCTGAAACATAAATCATTTACAATAAACTATCACGAACCATTTGGATACTTACAAATGGAGGCGTGCAAAAAATTGTACGATGGTCCTACTCTTTTTTTTCAAATTCCGATTCATTTATATTTCTACATAAGATATACATCTTTTCTCTGTTCTATTTGTAAGCAATAAAGTTAAATTAATACCCTTTAAATATGTTTAACAGAATATGTATTTATCTTTCATAAAACAATTTATCGAGTGATACATTGAGTTTTATCGGTTACAGAATGTTCCATCGCCTTCTCTGTATAGGAACGGAGTTAACCCATGTCTTCGTTTACCTTTCACAGTAACAACTTCTGCAGCACATACAACGGAAGTGTCCGTTATTTTCACTTTGTAGGCACACGTCTGGGAGGGCAGGGACATGACCTAAAAATTAATAAATCGATGGATGTATTTTACTTCACAGTTTAGCATTACGTAAACTGCCTCACTACGTAAACTGCCTACGGTTTTTTTCTACGGGTTTTATGAACTTTTCAACCAAAAAAAAAGGTCACTTACCCTGGCATGTTTTTCAGAGCAGATGATGCCAAACTGTCGGTCAGAGTTCTGCTCTGTGGAAGATGTAGGGGACATTCCTGCCTTAATACTCGACACAGACTGTTGTCCTGTTGGTACAAAGTTGAGAAAAAAATGTGAATTTCTTTACATCAACGATAAATTACGCTGCCTTTTTAGAAACAAAACCACCTGAGTAATGGAACATAATAGGGACGTTTAGCTTCAGGTAACGTGGTGCATGATGTGACCTGAAACGTGGTTTTAGCAGGTTTTCAAGTCAGGCAAGACCTGAAAATGCAAATTTTCAGGTTTTGAGTTACCTGATTATTTTCATCAGAAAT